>CAWUFW010002911.1:625000-887500 GCA_963921515.1 Calotriton arnoldi | reverse complement strand
AGTGGAAGCATATCGTCAGGACGAGGGACACCTCCAGAAAGGTGGAGTACCAGGGCTGTCAGGCGCAGGTTGGTGCTACTATAATGAGGGCATGTGATGTTTGCCTGAATTTCCTCACCACAAAGTCAAGCAGCGGGAGAGGTGGAAAAGCACTGGCAAATGCCCCTGAGCAATTCATCCATAGTGCATTGCCCACAGATGGAGGTGATGGATATCTAGCAGCGAAGGTTGGGCATTTTTATTTTTCTGAGGTGGCGAACAGGTCTATCTGTGTGGGGGACATACTATTGAATGGGGGCGGGGGGGCACCTGAATGGTTGTCATGCAAAAATGCCGATAGGATGCAATAGTTGAAGGGTCTTAGATCAATTAAGGGTTTAAGACAGCTGTCCTCCTTGGTCTAAAAAGGAGCTCCCGCTCAAACAGAAGGCTGAGGAGATGCTGCTGGACACAGTGAATGCTAGAGTTGAAGAGGACTTTGCGCCCCAGACATAACCTCCACACACTTTCTGTACAGTGGCAGAAGGCACTTAAGATCTTGCATCTTCTCCCATTGGCCAGGTCATGCCGTGACAAGAGTGCCACTGGAATTGGCTATCCGCTAATTGGTCGCTGCTCCAACTGCCATTCGTGCCTGTAGTGTCAACTTTCTTGCAATCAGTGTCTGGTGGAGGATCACCACAAGTGGCATGGGTGGAGTCAAGCTTGGGAGCAGTGTGAACGACCAGGAAGTCAGGTGGAATCTGTCTCTCAATGTTTGTTGGGTCGCTTGAAGAGTTTACATTTTTTTCTCTACCTTTTGGGCTACTACTCTAGCCTTGAAAGTTTCCTTATTATCGGGGACGATTATAGTATGCCCTTGAGTATTGAGGAATTGGGCCTTGAGCACAGCTTGTAAGGGAATCCTGAAAAGAAAGTAATTTTCCTCCTGGGAAACATGCATGTCAACTTTGGTAAATGCTGAAGTCCTGTAAGTGACCTTATGGTAGCCTGTGACGTCATCAGGAGGTGAAGCCCTGACTACATAATAGATGAGGATCAACTGGGGGATCCACTTTGTAGTCATCCCAGGGATCGCCAATGAAGCCTTCACCTAGCAGTTGCTCATAAGGGTTTAAGGGGCTGTAGGGGGATGCCAGTCCCTGAACAGGAAAGGTGCGGATTCTCTGACAGATGGGTATGTGCACACCTCCTGGTGGTGAGCCCAAGGCTAGTGCGACACCGAGGGTAGATGTGTTCCATCACCCATGCAGCATTTTCAGGCAATACAGGACTTTAAGTCGTTCTGGGCACCTGAGGAGTGGGAGAGGCCCTAGAAGCCCCAGGTAGTTAATGGAAGTCTTTGGTGCTGCAGAATGCAGCATGCATCTAGACAGATAAGTGCCAGAGCTGCATCAAAACTGATACAATGGGATCGACAAGTAACCAAATGGGCCTGCAAAAAATGTGTTCCGGCCAGGATATCTTAGGAGCCCACTAAGCACCAGATGGCCCGGGGGGGGGGGGTAAAAAAAAAAAAACAACAAAAAAAAACCCAAAATCGCACAAGGAGTTATTGCACATACGCAATGTAAATTAAAGGTAGTCACACCTCATCTTGGGACTCAAAAGACTGAGCAAAAACGATTGGCAAACATCCAAGCCTAATACTAGATGGTAGGAGTATGCTAAGCAGGTGTATGTACACATACACACCCCCAAATACAACCCCCCCATATACACTCCCATCCCTCCAATACATACACATACATAGACAACAAAACCCCTTTTTCTGGTTATGTAAAGTACAACTAATTCAAAGGTACTAAAACAAACCTTTATGCACTTACCTGTGATGTAAAAATTCTGATTCGTGATGCAATGGCTGCGATTTAACAGCTGTATAACCCTACCGGGCTTGCTTTTAGGCATCGATCCATCTACAGCAAACAGTCAGCTTTAAATATTCACCCTCTCTCGGGTAAATTCCATAGGAGATGGGGCACTCTTCCACCTTGTGACTTTGCAAAAGGAATGTCAACATAACGCATGAAGAGACTTTCAGGTTTTTTGTTGCCAAGCAAAGGGCACTTCCCAATAGTGAAAACTGGCATTACATTGTAGAAAAAAAAATACAAATTAAACTCTGATCAAAACCTGTTGTAAGAGGCAAAAAAAAAAATCTGGTTGAGGGATTTGCCTCTGAAGTGAAAAATATACTACAAATTAACTGCCAAAGACATGAGCCTTCAGAGAAAGTTTTACTTTTTAGTCTGGGGTCATAAAGGCAAAGCATAGTATTTTCTCACTAAAGCTTTACCGGGAGTTAGGCCACTACTGTTCATTATGTTCAGCTTAAAAATGGAACATTAGGGAGATTCAAAGGTGAATGCCTCCTCACTGAAGCTCCGAGTTATATTTTTGGAATCTATCAGCATGGCACTGAGCAGACACATGGTGTTTGCATCTTCGGTTTCACAAGACTTCCAATCCACGTTTTGGGTGTCAGGACTTCTATGAAGAACTCCTCTTGCAATCAAGTTTCATGAAGGATACGACTAGCAGTGGTCTGTGCTCATCCATCTTGCACTATCTGATAGCAAAAATGAAGGTGTGGCCTTAAATGAGACCAGATCCTTTCACGTCTCAATGGGATATTTTACCTGCCAACTAAACTATTCTTAGATGCAATAAATGTATCTCGTGGCCCTGATAGTGACCCCATTACTTCTGAATGGGGTGTCAAAACGTCTACTACCTACAAGCAGTGGTTTTCCAAGTCCGTAGGATTTTTAAAAAAACCCACAAATGATTGTTTTGACTAGAACTCACATTTTTCAGCTGCTTGTATAGCTTTTCTCAAGGTTTAACTGTAGTCTCAAGGAATGGTTTTGGCATTTGTCATATCACAATCCATTGCACTAAGCACTTTGTTCACAGCACCATTTTCTCCTCACTTAGCGCACACCACTGAAAAGATTTTTTAACTAATACACTTGTTGAACCATTCCATGTGCTCAGACTTCTTCAAATGTTTTGTATAGCCAAAGTTTTGTCTTTGTAAGGGATATCACAATCCACTGCACTAAGCACTTTGTTCACAGCACCATTTTCTCCTCACTTAAGCACACACTGAAAAGATTTTTTTTTAACTAACACTTGTTGAACCATTCCATGTGCTCAGACTTCTTCAAATGTCTTGTATAGCCAAAGTTTTGTCTTTGTAAGGAAACCATTGTCTATATATGGGTTACAGGATTAGGTCTGTCTCCAAGCACAATTTAAAGCCTGACGTGCCCAGCTGTTTAAATGCTTCTCAGTACCAATTCAACACTACCATCACATCATTACAAATGCCCTTTAGGGTAAAATGTTTACATTTGAATCTACAGTTACAAGGGACTAAAACCACATTTTATACAAACATTTAATTAATCACAAGTAAAAAAGAATGTTTACCTGCTCTATCTGCCTTCAGCGTGTCCCAGACATTGCAGTTGAAGTCATCGTATCCAGCTAGGAGGAGACGACCGCTCTTAGAGAATGCTACAGAGGTAATGCCACAGATGATGTTGTCATGTGAATACACCATGAGCTCCTGATCTGCACGAAGGTCAAACAGCCGGCAAGTTGCGTCATCGGAACCAGTTGCAAATGCATTGCCATTGGGGAAGAACTGAGGGAAAAAAAAGTCACAGAACAAGACAGCTGAAAACCAGGACAAAATAAGGATATTTTTCGTTGGTTACTTATCCATTGAGAATTGACCCACATTAAAATACCTTTTTGCAAATGCACTCTTAACCTAGTTTGCCTTGTGAAAGGTCTAAAATAGTGAGCGCTACACAGATTTGGGTGGAAACCAATCATTTCATCAAGAAATAGGAATACTTACCAAGAAAAGGGTCCAATAAGTTTAAAAAAGTTATTCAACTAAAACAAAGGTTTCAGTATGGGTACGGACCCCATTTTGAGGGAGATCATGTAACACTTGATCAAAACTTTGTTTCCTTGTGTATTGAACGAGACATCAGCAAGAAGACTTAACAGTATACAGGGCATTACGCAATTACCTTGCTATTCTAGATTTCATTTAACAAGCACGTACAGGCTCATATTCCACAATGTACTGTCTTAACTCAACCCCTAGTGATCCCTTTTCCCTAATCATTCCCAACATTCCCCCAACAATTAACCAACCACATCTGTTTGCTTTGCAGCAACTGAACTGACACCCCATATATGTATGAGCCATGAACAAGAACATCCTAAATACTGAACATGAGATCTTGGATCCATCAAGCGAGATCTTGCTCATCACAGAAACCTGGTTAAGTCATAATGCCACAAGGCAATTCTGCCAGGATAAGGAAACCAGACCCAAAACCAAACTGGTGGTGGGCGTGGCCAGCAGCCGGGAATGATGGCCGCACACTAGCGCGGCTCCGATCGTCCTTTCCCAGCGTCTATCCTGTAAATAATCCGGCTGCTTAAGGTACACAACCAACGGAGAAGGGGCACAGAGTCCGGAGACCGGCTCCGGTAGCAGTGGAGGGGCCCCGTGCAGAGAAAGACGGGAAGGTGGCGGCCTGCCTCCAGCGAGCGGCCGCGGAGTCTGGTGAACGGGTGCCCCGCCCACGAGAGACCTCAACCGGGCAAGCGAAGTGGGCGAGCCCGCTTACACAGCGACTCCAATATAAAACTCTCCTGTGACTGCCTGGGGACTAAGACGGCGACGGATGTTCAGCGCGGCGGCGGACGTAGTACCGGCGAAGTGCACAACCGCCTGACGCATCAAAAAAAAGCCTCTTCACCAAGGAGTGCGAGGTACAGCAGCAGGCCGGCGCGGTGACACACTTAACCACTCTAGGTCAGGCGCACTTGACGACCTCAAAGTTGATATCAGAGCCGCTCTGCCTCATCTTCAATGCAACCCAGCATTTGACGTCGTAAGGGAGGGGCCATACTCTCAGAACCGAAGCCGGCTCGTCAATATAACATAGCGGGCCAGCCAGACAAACACCAGCTGCCCGAGGTGAAGCACATTGCAGACGCTCTCCATCGCAGAGTTGAGCCGCGTTTCGTGACCTGCATTCAATTAGTGATAGGTGGTGTGGGACAGTCGCAGGTCCCCGGCCTGAAACGTTTCACGGCGCCCTCAAATGGATCAGCCTTCATGTCTCTAAGGCCGAAAGCCAACCCAGTGGACCATTGACACGGCGGGACGCATAGGTACCCTCCCGCAATCCGACAGCACATACAACATAAAGGGCCTAAATTTAAGAACTGCTCCACGGAGCACCAAAGCTTAAACAGCGCCACAAACTTGGCAGGAGTTAAGGAGTTGGAGATGAAGGGGTGGCCATAACGACGAGGTAATATCAATCGGAAGGAGTTGCACCCGACCAGTTACGCCCCGGGACCCTGAACTTAACCGGGCAAAAGGCTAAGGTCCTGACCCATAGCACCAGCATACTGCACCCCAGGAACAAGATCTCACAAACCAACCACATCTTCCAAGGAGGGTGGCCCGGCGCGCCGGTGGTAATCACTGATAAACCACTACCCTGAGACCGGAGCTTGGCGGCGGGGGAAAACAGACAGGCCACGTGAGATTCAACTCGGTGGGTACCCATCCGCATCGAATCACTGGCTCTAATCAAGCAATGGCGACAACTAAAGGGGGTCGTGGCTCGCACCAGCCGAATATTGATAAATATGCCTGCCAGAAGTCACAGGAGGGGGGACCCGTGTGCTCCAGGGTGGACCAAGAAGACCAACAGAAGCCAACCGAACAAGATTCCCCTACGCTCCAGGATGTCATGAAGGCGATTCACGGTGTTCGCACCTCATTGGAAGGGCGCATAGACACAGTCTCCACAGATATATCTCTGCTCAGAGCAGATCTAAGGAAAATGGACTCTAGAGTCAAGGAAGTGGAGGACAGCATCCAAGGACTCATCACCGACATGTCAATGCTAAAGAAGCAAGTCGCTGAGTTGCAGAGTCACACCAAATCACTAACAATGCAGCTTGATTACTTTGAAGGAAGATCCAGACGTAAGAACGTCCGAATTCTGGGAGTACCAGAAAGGGCAGAGGGGCCAGCAGCAGATCTATTTGTCGAGGAACTAGCGACTAAAAACTTCCAACCCAGGAACTTATCCAACCACTTCTCTATTGAAAGGGTCCACTGCATTCCGGGGGTAGGCCCAAGCTCGGGGCACCCCCGACCCATCCTGGCAAAGGTGTTTAACTTTAGAGATCGAGATGTCATCCTCCAAACGGCTCGTAGTGCTCCCCCGCTCAAATATGATAACAGCACAATATCATTTTTCCCTGACTTCACGACCACCGTGCAGAAGCAAAGACGCTCCTTTCTGGAAGTCAAAAAAGCTCTCAGGGCGCAAGACATCAAATATGCCATGCTGTTCTCAGCGACGCTGCGGGTGGAAGCGGAGGGCAAAGCTTGGTTCTTCGTGGAGCCAGAAGAGGCACAGGACTGGCTAGAGGGATGGCGGAGAGTGGGAGCCAAAGGGAACCCGGACCGGCATGAGCGACGAGTCTGGCAGCAGCAGAAAAGACAAGACCCTACACAAGAAAATGGGGACCAACACGTCGGGGGAGGGTCCTGAACTCATTCGAAGGGCTTTGAAATAGAACTATGGTGATGGGACCACCTGCTGGAGAAGACAAAGATAATCGCATCAAAGGAGAGACATCAGGGACTAAGAAGCAACTAAAAAGTCAGCCGAAACTCCATAGACCTCGAAGAACTGGCAGAAATAAAGATATGAACACTCGAGGAAACACTAACGATCGTCAAAGAAAGTGAGGAGTATAAAATTAACTGTATATAATGACTTCGGTAGCAGAAAGGGGAGGCAATGTTGAGCCACGATTCCTCCACACAGGGTGGGGAGGGAGACAGGCACTCTGCGCAGTTGGGGAAGCGGGCCATTTGATTCCGTTATGAAGGGAGGCGGTGGGGTGGAGGGAGTTTCGGGAGGGGGGGGGAGATAGAATAGTTAATTGTTTTATGTTCACACAGCACCGAAGCAAGTCATATGAAGTAAGGTCAAGGCCAAGCATACAACCGCATACCCTCAAGGAGTTACAACTTAGAACAGGAATAGAATCACATATGCACTTTACACGGTCAAGGGGCTTCGAGTGGGTGGATAAACCAAGGCTGACAAGATAATCAGACAAATATCACATTACGCACCTACGAAGAGTACACTCCAGCGGCTATGGCGAGAAACTTGGGTAGGGACCTGAAGAACCTCACATGGAACGTGAATGGACTTGGGGATAAATTGAAGAGAGGAATGGTCCTGCAGTATATAAAAGGACAAGCCCCGGACATAGCCCTAGTGCAAGAAACACATCTAATAGGTAATACATGTAAAGCATTAAACAGATGGGGCTATAGATTGGTCACACACGTGGGCTTCACTTCCAGCTCCCGGGGGACGGGTATACTTCTCCGTAAAAACTGCCCATACATGATCAGTAGAACATGGGCAGATGACCTGAGACTGTTCGCTGCAGCCACTGGTATATGGGAAGGGAGACCTTTAACCGTACTATCAATATATGTTCCCCCAGCACTGCAACACACTACACTGCAGGACCTAAGCAAGTTCATACTAGACCTGCCAGTGGGCACCCTGGTGATCGGGGGAGACTTAAATCTGGCTCCAAACAGACTATATGACCGGGAACCCCCCCCCGCCGAGACCCAGTCAACGGATCTAAATTGGCAGATTTTCTCTCAGCCCTTGGCCTGGTCAACGTATGGCGACAACTTAACCCGGCGTCCAGCCAGTTCACCTTCCACTCAGGAGCCCACAAAAGTCAATCTCGCATTGACTATATACTCACTCACGTGGCCGATATTCCCGACTTTACCGAGGCCCGGTGTTTTGCAAGGGGCATCTCGGACCACTCCCCAGTACCGACCAGGATGACTGTGGGTCTTCAGCCCAGACGCACTACACTTACCATCAACCCCCATGTGCGCTACAAATTCTGCACATTAAAACAGATCTGTTACAGAACGTAGACTTATATTTCCAAGAAAACGTGGGCTCGGTTGCCTCATCCCAGACCTTGTGGGGAGCATGCGGTGCTTTCATCAAAGGACGAGCACTGGCACTAATGGTGGGGCATAAAAGAGAACTAGTAGAGAACAGGCAAACTGTTTGCACGGCTCGAGAGGAGGGAGCAGACGGGCAGGTGGGTTCACCAGCTCCGGGGTTCGATGGGGAGGACATAATCCATCCACAAGAGATCGCTGAGACATTTGCTGCCCACTTCGAAACAATTTACACTTCCGCAGCGGGAGCAACATTCGTCGACAATCGAAATCTCCTGGCTACCATCCAGGTCGCAAGGCCATCATCTGAGGAGCGAACTTCCCTTGAGGGAGACCTCACAATAGAAGAAATACAACTAGCGATCCGAGACATCAGCTCGGGAAAGGATATGGGGCCCAACGGGCTCCCAATCTAATTTTTCAAATTGGCAGCAACCAAATTGACACCCCACCTTCACCAAATGTACCTGGAGAGCTACGAAACGGGTCTCCTGCCAGCGGAGATCCAATTGGCCATGATAGTGGTAATACATAAGCAGGGCAAACCAGCAAATGAGTGTGGGGCATATAGACCTATCTCCCTCCTCACGGCGGAGGCCAATATACTTGCAAAAGTACTAGCGAACAGACTCACTCAACTAATCACTAAATTAGTACACCCGGATCAATCGGGCTTCATGCACTGCCTTAAACTTACGTCGCTTACACGGAGTCCTGGGAAGGGATAACACACTAAGAGGATGTAGCCCTACTGCCCAAAATGGCCTTTGATACCATCGAATGGCCATACCTTTTTGCCGTGTTGGAGCGAATGGGTTTTGGACCCAACTTCATAAAATGGATCAAGCTCTTATATACAGACCCAATAGCACAAATCGTGGTAAACTGTCACACATCACGGCAATTCCGGTTGGGCAGAGGAACCAGACAGGGGTGCCCACTCTCGCCATTGATTTTTGCACTAGTGTTGGAACCCCTGGCAATATGGGCCGGGGTGACCCCTTGATACGGGGATTGAAATGGACTGAGCAGCACGAAGACAGGATATCCCTTTATGCAGACGACATTTTATTATACATGGCATCCCCTGCATCCTCAATCCACCGTATCCTTCATATCTTCCGCATATTCGGTAACCACTCGGGATATACAATAAATTGGTCTAAGTCTCAATTGTTTCCAGTGCATGGCCCTAGGCCCAAATTACCGAAAGGCTACAACATACCCGTTGCAACAGACGGATTTCGTTATCTAGGGATACTTATAACTATGGACCCGGCAAAATTCTATAAAACCAACTTACTTGGCCCCCTGACACGCCTACGAACCGACGTTGGGCACTGGCGTTGCCTCCCGCTGACTGCTGGGTAGGGCAGCTCTTTAAAAAGCTAGCGCTGCCACGTTTCCTGTACGTACTGCAAAATACCCGCTATAGTGTCCCAGATTCCTATTTCTCCAACATTGATAGCGAAGTGCATACATTATTATGGGACAAACGGGCACCACGTATTGCATTGCAGAAGTCAACGGCAGGATGGCGGGATCGCACTGCCAGATCTTAAACTTTATTACTGGGCATCGCAATTAACGGTGATTAATCGTTGGGTGTATGACTCCCATGACGAGCCAAGCCTCCGCACAGATAGGTGGCTGATGGGACCGGGAGAATACCAAAGAGCACTATACACAAATCCCAAACGACTAGGCCTAGTGGGACCTCCGGCCCGAACAGTAGAAATTTGGCACAGTCAATAAAAAACTCGGCTGGGATAAAAAAAAAAATAATCACATTAGCAACCCCCCTCTGGGAACCAGAGTGGCTGGGCCGATGGAGTACCTGCCCCGGGTTCGATAAATGGGACTTAATAGGCATTTCATTAGTAGGAAATATGTGAAGTAAAAAAGGATTGGTTACATTCGCAGACCTCCAGAAGGAATATCAGCTTGCACAGTCCGAAACTTTCAGATACCTACAAATTAGCCATGCCCTTAAAGCAGCAATACCCGAGGGAGCCCCACTGCCCGAGGCATCCCCTCTTGAAGTCAGGTTGATAGTAGATCCCATGCCCAAGAAAGCCATTTCCCTAACATATAAAAAACTGAACAATCGACCGGATCAATTGACAACCACAGCAGCTATGGGCGAATTAGAGGAGGACTATTGGCGCAACGCTTTGGCTTCCCCCAGGGAAATTGCCATCCCCATGAGACTGAGGCTGATCCAGCTCAAGACCCTACACCGAGTATCTGGCCACGAGTGTTCTGGTGAAGATGGGAAGGAGGGCAGATACTCACCGTCTCAGACTATGCACTCTAGAGGGTACCTTCTTCCACAATATGGGAATGCCCAGTCATCCAAACATACTGGATTGCGGTCACAACGCAAATGGAGAACGTAGGGGGGAAAAAGCTGAAGACCACCCCGAAACTCTGCCTATTAAATATATGGGAGGCCACGGACTTAACCTAAACTGAACAATCATGGACTTCGCTGGGATGGGCACTAGCAACACGCAATATAGCACAAAAATGGGGAACCACCGCAGCTACGTGGATGGATAAGCAATATGGATAGAGCTACGATAGCAGAAAAGGATGTTTTCAAGAATAGAGGGTGCCCCAAAAAATGGGATCGAAAGTGGGCGGCATGGAATAAACAGAGGAGAGATATGCCGGTCCACCACTGTCCAACTTCGCGGGAGGGGCTGCAAAACCTGTTACATGAAGAGGGTTAGGGACAAGATAGTAAATTATGGTCAACATGGCTGTTCCGCAGAAGACATGTACTTACACGGATTCGATGTTATCAAATGGCTAACTGTACTGCTGTGATTTTGTTACTTTGTACAATAAAAAGAGTTTGAAAAAACCTGGTGGATTAGCAATTGCTTTAAAAACAACCACAAAATTTGAAGACATTACGAATAGCAATGAAAATCTATTCTTTTTGCTGCTCGTGCTCCTGAAAATTCCCTTGCTCTTTTCTACTGATCGATAACTTCCAGAGTATTTCCTAGCGCCTTAACTAATACCACATGAGAATAAACAACTAGAATTTCAAGCATCCGGGGAGATATTATTGGACTTGATATAGCCCGAACAAATTCAACCAACTTGGAATCAAGTTCGATACATGCAATGAGACACATCCTGGATACACTTTTTACAGCACAAGGACTCTTGAAAACAAGAAATGGCCCCATTATCTGAAGTTAACAGCCCCTTATCTCCTTCCATATTAATGTACTAAGCAGACCACCACCAATTCAGTAACAGGGACCCATTTGCCCCAACAAGGACTTCCATTTGCTTTAAACAAAAAGGATCCATTAGATTGCCAAATAAAGCCAAAATATCCAACAATGCAAATTGAGGAGCCCAAAGTGCAAAAATACTTGTCTCCAGAACCCATACCAGGATATACAAATCATGCTTGAAAAAAGCAGAGAGATTCCTATAGGATAATGTTGTCCAATGCAGAAAGTCCAAAAGAACTACATAGGATTCTCAGTTCTCCAACCCAGAATGTACCATCACCAAAATATTACACAAAAGCGTTCTGCAACACTTGTAAATGGAATCTGTACAAAAGATAAAGTAGACTACTACCTAAGGGGATAGTCAAGAGTATACCCACAACGAACTAGAGCAAAACAAAGTGAAAACAGACCAGACTAATCCCAACACATCAGCTTCCACTGCACTAAGGAATACACTCCACAAACTCGAACTTTCCCCTTTAAAAACTCAGGACCTCCTTCACCAGACTATTATAAAAGATTAAAAAAACACATTGAAGCATCAGACCCAGAAAACTGCATAATGATCTTTAAGGGCTCATTCCCACGGGAAATTGATTGCGCAAGCTGTCTACTCCCAGGTCTCCCAAATAATATAAGGGAATAATTTATCTTGGTCCATCAAACGGTGTTCCACTCAAGAAGATGCACTGAATAGCCATCGATATCCGACTCCGATCTAACTCTGGCAGCGGAAAGAAAGTGGCGGGTACTACTACTGCTAGACCTACCTGTGAGTTTTGGCACGGTCCATCACCAGACACTACTAGTGACTAGGGATGATCTCAATACATGGAAGTACCCTAATTTGGATTTCCTTCTATCGAAAAGATGGGCTAAGCTTGGTCTTGCTTCCTCAGTTCAGTTTAACTGCTTTCTGCACACACTGGAGTTTAAAGGCAGGCTTTCCTCACCGGTTTAGCAGATCCGATTTGTTCATTCAACCCAACCTGCTGCAAATGCACAAGTTACTAACTTGTGTAACGATATATCTGTAAGAGACAGTAGTTAGTGACAGATTCCTTACCTTAGAATATCCCCAGGCGTCAAGCTGGATCCGGAAAGTTTTTGCGTAGCAGTACCCTTGCGCGTCGGTAGGTGGCGTTGTGCGGCTCCGCGTCCGTCGTCGGCGTCGTGATCGCCGGGATGACGTCGCGGGCAGTACTTAGACGCTGCCCCTGCGCGCTGACGTCAGTTCTGTACACGACTTTCCGCGCCAGGAACGCAGAGCCATGCAAGAAGCTGACATAGGTGTCTGAAAAATACTAGGGCCCTGAAAGGGATGTCCTTATCCCTAGAAATCAGTTCGCAGAACGGGGAGGATGGGTGGGGCGGTAAGGAATCGGTCACTAACTACTGTTTCTTACAGATATATCGTTACACAAATTAGTAACTTGTGCATCTGAAAGAGACACGTTAGTGACAGATTCCTTAGAATAGATACCCCAGCAATACCAACCCCGGTGGTGGGTCTGCGAACAAAGATCAGACAAGGAAGTCCCGGAGGACAGAACGGCCAAAGAAGCAGTCCCTCCGGACCTGACTGTCAAGGCAGTAATGCTTGGTAAACGTGTGCAGCGAGGCCCACGTAGCTACCTGACAGATAACCGGCAGCGGAACACCGCGGCCTAAAGCCGTGGTAGCAGCCGTTGCCCTGGTGGAATGGGCACGCAGCCCAACAGGAGGCTCCTTCTTAGCCAAAGAATAGCAGGCTTTGATACACAAGGTTACCCAGCGGGAGATGGTTCTCTTGTGCACCGCCCGACCTTTTTTGGCGCCCACGTAGCCAACAACGAGCTGGTCATCCACCCGGAAGTGTTGTGTGCGGTTGATATAAAAGGAAAGCGCACGTTTTGGGTCCAGACGGTGGAGCCTCTCTTCCTCTCTGGAAGGATACGGAGGCGGAAAGAAGGTGGGCAAAGTGATGGTCTGCCCAATGTGGAAGGCAGTAACCACCTTTGGCAAGAAGGACGGACGTGCCCTAAGAACAACCTTGTCTGGATGGACAGACAGAAAGGGAGGTTTGCATGATAGAGCCTGGAGCTCACTCACCCGCCGAGCGGAGGTGATGGCCACCAGAAAGGCTGTCTTCAGAGTCAGAAGACGAAGAGGACAGTTATGTAGAGGCTCAAAGGAGCGCACATAAGAAAGGTAAGAACCAAGTTCAAGTCCCACTGAGGCATCACAAACGGAACAGGAGGGAAGAGGTGTGTAATGCCTTTTAGAAACCTGTTAACAGGGGACTTGAAAAGGGAGGGCTGATCAGGAAGCCTGAGGAAGGCCAGAAATGGCACAAAGATAGCCCTTGATGGTACCCAGGGCAGAACCCTGTTGGGCCAGTGAAAGAAGGAACAGAAGAACCTCAGAAAGAGGGGCAGAGGGGATTCACAGCCTTTGCTGTGCACCATGCCACAAACTTGTTCCACCTGCAGGCGTATACCACCTTAGTGGAGGGACGCCTGGCTGCCAGAATCACATCACAAACTTCGGGAGGCAAGTCGAAAGGAATCAACTGCCGCCGCTCAATCTCCACGCAAGCAGGTGGAGGCTGGACAGGTTCGGGTGGAGGACCGTCCCCTGCGACAGAAGATCCTCCCGAAGAGGCAGACGGATCGGAGGATCGACGCTCATACTGAGTAGCTCGGGATACCAAACCCTTCGAGCCCAGTCCGGAGCCACAAGGATGACTTGGGCCCGGTCGCGCCGAATCTTCTTCAACACTCTGGGTAGAAGTGGTATAGGCGGAAAGGCGTACAACAGACCGCAACTCCACCCGCGACGAAAGCGTCGCCGGCGAGTGCCGCCTTGGAAATTCCAACGCGCAGAACTGATGACATTGCGCGTTCTCTTCGGTGGCGAATAGATCTAACCAAGGCTCTCCCCACTGCAGAAAGAGACCTTGCGCCACTTCCGAGTGAAGACGCCATTCGTGATCCATCATGCACCTGCGGCTGAGTTCGTCCGCCCTGGCGTTCAGGGAACCTGCCAGGTGTTGAACCATCAGGAACATGCCCTGATGTTCCAGCCATGTCCAGAGGCGCAGAGCCTCCTGACAGAGGGTCCACGACCCCACCCCGCCTTGTTTGTTGCAGTACCACGTGGCGGTGGTGTTGTCTGTGAACACCTGCACTACCTTCCCTTTGACAGAGGGAAGGAATGCCTTGAGTGCAAGTCGGATCGCCCGGAGCTCCAGAAGGTTGATATGGAGCCGGGACTCCGCCGGAGACCAGAGGCCTCTGATCTCCGCCTCTCCCATGTGACCGCCCCATCCCAGAAGGGACGCGTCCGTCACAACTGTGTGCTCTGGCTGGGGAAGGGAGAGGGAGAGGGATCTGCCCATGACCCATTGCCGGTTCGAGAGCCACCACTGCAACTGTTTTGCAGCCCCCTCCGAGATCTGAACGTGATCGGACAGGTTGCCCTGGTGCTGCGCCCACTGGAACTTCAGGTCCCACTGCAGAGCCCGCATATGCCATCTGGCATGATTGACCAGCAGGATATGCAGGAGGCCATGAGGCCCAGCAGCCTCAGGGTCATCCGTACCGAAACCCAGGATAAAGGCTGAAATATTGGAATCATAGCCTGAATATCCCGGACTCGCCGTTCGGGAGGATAGGCCCGAAACTGCGTCGTGTCCAGAACTGCTCCGATGAAAAGGAGCTGTGGAGAAGGAATCAGATGCGACTTCGGCACATTGATGGAGAACCCCAGCGAGTGCAGGAGTTCGGCCGTAGTCTGGAGGTGGGAGACGACGGCCTGGGACGAGCCCGCCTTCAGCAGCCAGTCGTCGAGGTAGGGGAAGACTGGAACCCCTGCCCGGCGCAGATGAGCTGCGACCACCGCCATCACTTTCGTGAACACCCGAGGGGCACATGTAAGGCCAAAGGGGAGCACAGTGAACTGAAAATGCTCGAGGCCTACCGTGAACCGTAGGTAACGCCGGTGGGCCGGCAGGACGGGGATGTGGAAATAAGCGTCCTGCAAGTCCAACGCTACCAACCAGTCTCCAGGGTCTAGGGCAGTCAAGACCTGAGCCAGGGTGAGCATCTTGAACTTCTCCTTCCGGAGGAAACGATTGACGTTCCAGAGGTCCAAGATAGGACGCATGTCCTCCTTGTCCTTTGGGCACCAGAAAGTAGTGCGAGTAGCAACCACGTCCTACTTCTGGGGTCGGAACATGCTCGATGGCCCTCTTGGCCAAGAGGGCCGTGACTTCCTTCTGCAGAAGCACCAAGTGATCCCCTGACATGCGGTGGAATTGAGGTGGCATGGCTGGGGGTGGTCTCGAAGGGGAGGGAGTAGCCCCTTCGGACAATGTCCAAGACCCACCTGTCCGAGGTGATGGGACGCCAGTGGTGAAGGTGATGGCGGACCCTGCCCCTACTGGCGTGCTGTGCACCTGAAAGGAGGGACTAGGAGGGCTTGGAGGCCGCGGACGGGTTGGAGGTGGTGGCCTGACCCGCACGCTGGTTGCCCGAACCGCCACAGCGGTATCCACGTCCTCGGCCACGCGAAGACGCTTGCTGCGCGGGCCGGTGGCTGGGCAGCGGACGTGACTGGGCGCCCCTTCCGTGGCCACGAAAGGGGCGAAAAGCAGAGGTTAGCGGAGGGCGTACAACAGAAAGGCCCAGGGACTTGGCAGTAGCCCGTGAGTCCTTAAAACGCTCCAGTGCATGGTCTGCCTTTGAACCAAAAGACCGACTCCATCAAAGGGCATGTCCATGAGTGTATTCTGGACATCACCCGAGAAACCAGTTGTTCTCAGCCAGGCGTGGCGACGTAGCGCCACCGTCGCCGTAAGCGATCTGCCCAGCGAGTCGGCGGTATCAAGGCCACAACGTATGGTGTATTTAGCCGCATCTCGCCCTTCCGCAATGGCGCGGGTAAGCAGTGTCTGGACCTCCTCAGAACACTGCGGCAAAACAGCCGCCACCGAATCCCACAGGGAGTGGGTATATCGGCCCAAAAGGCAAGCGGTGTTGACGGACCGCAAGCCAGCACTGGAGGAAGAAAAAGCCTTCTTCCCAAATTGGTCCAGGCGTTTGGATTCCCTATCCGGAGGGGCGGTAGGGAAGGCGGTTTGGGAGGCAGAGACTTGGACAACCAAGCTCTCGGGGGTGGGATGTTGGGAGAGAAACAAGGGGTCGCCAGGAGCAGGGCGATGGCGTCGGGCCACGTTCCTATCCACAGGAGCCCCTGTGGTGGGCTTGGACCAGGCACCCAAAAGAACGTCAGTGAGTGCATCGTTAAACGGCAGCACAGTCTCCGAGGAGGAAGCTGCCGGCTGAAGCACTTCCGTCAAGAGATTAGTCCTGACAGCCACAGTAGGCAATGGAGATGTAAGGCTCCAGCTGCTCTACGCAACACCGTTGCAAAATTAGCTCCCTCCTCCGTAGCCACGGGAGGAGACAGCATGCCAGTGTCAGGGGAGGTGTCTAGACCACTGGCATCCTCAAGATCCTCAGCCCAGTCCTGATCATACTCACACTGTTGTGTGAGAGAGTCTTCAGACCCCTCCCAGCTCTCTTGGTCCTCCTCAGGTTCAAAATATGGAGGAGGAGGGACATTTGGGATCCAAGGTCTCATCGGCGCCGGAGTCGAGCGACGTTGGTCCGGCTCCATGTCCGGAGCCGGAGAGAGCCGGGGACCGACGCCGTCCGGAGCCCCGGACGGCGTCAGGAACGGCACCGGGGACATCGGCGGAGGCGTGGTTAGGTCAACCGGCGTCGATGGGGGTTGCGGTACCACCGGAGCCGGGATCGAGGCCGGGATGAAGGCTGGTGGGACAGACAGCGCCGGGACCGGAGTCGACGCCGGAGCAACCCCATCAGGGCCCGCGGGGCCCGAAGGCGCACCGGAGGGACTTTGAGGCCCGAAGAGGCGGGCCACGGCCGACAGGAATTCCTGTATTTCGGCCGGAGTCGCCCCGAACCCGGAAAGGACGGGTAATGCGGGGCGGCTCCATAGGCATGTCCGGAGCCACGGGGCGGGGACGGTGCCGACTGGGGCCTCAGCCGAGTCGCGAGACCGGCGAGGCGAAGTCTTAGAGCGAGGACGCTTCTTAGACTTTTTGTGCTTCAACTTACCCGAGGAGCGCGAAGACTTGGACTCAGACGACCGGCGGGGACTCCGCGACCGGCCCCTCGACGTCCTCCTGGGACCGGGGCTTGGTGCGGCGCGGAGCCGACTGCCGGACCTCGAGTAGCTTCGAGACCGCTCTCGCAAAGCCTTCGGGTGAAGTTTCCGGCAGTCAGGGCACGACTTCGTGTCGTGGTCTCGGCCGAGACAGAAGAGACACTCCAGATGCGGGTCTGTGATCGACATCATTCGACCACAGGCGTCGCATGGCTTGAAGCCAGGCATCCCTACGACACCTAGGAGTCGTGAAGACTCGATAAAGAAACAGTGAAAAAATTCACAAAAAAGTTTGTCAAAAATTGACTAGGGCACTGCTCTTCCCGGATCTGCGCTTACTGGCGCGGAAAAAGAAGAACTGACGTCAGCGCGCAGGGGCGGCGTCCAAGTACTGCCCGCGACGTCATCCCGGCAATCACGACGCCGGACGCGGAGCCGCACAACGCCACCTACCGACGCGCAAGGGTACTGCTACGCAAAAACTTTCCGGATCCAGCCTGACGCCTGGGGATATTCTAAGGTAAGGAATCTGTCACTAACGTGTCTTTCAGATATGTAGATTGCACATAGATAATAAAACTGGAAAACCTAAGGAGCTGAAGTCAAAGACATCATCCATGGTCCATACATGCAAATAGACCTGATTCAGGGAGACTCCCCAGTTTGTAAGCCAAAAAAATTGCTTTATTTTGGCAGTTTCTAGCCTAAAATTGTCTCTCCTTCAATGGGGAAAATGGATTCTCCTGTTTTTATTTTTAAATATCCCACTTTCCTCTCCTAAAATGTTGGCATGTATGATGTCTTCTTGCAATTGGCAAATGAATGCTGATCAACAATCGTAAACAACTCCAAGAAGGGATGTTTATTGATTCCAGCCAATTCTTGGTCCTTCAAGTAAATCACTTCAGAAGTGCCGTCTACACAATGCAAATAGACTAACATCTACCGACATTTAGGATATTTGCAGAAACTACAGACCAGCATCACCCTGGACATGCTGCAAGTAAACTATGCATATGGCATGTACATAAGGGCATTGCTCTTCCCACTATGCAAAGGATCCACAATGTTTCAGCAAAACTGCTTCTATTCGTTTCTCCAGGGAAATGCTTGAAGCTTTTAAGCAATTGTTCCAAACGTTTAGTGTACCTGTAAAAATCTGATCCATGAAAAAAATCCATCTGCAAGAGCAGGGATCACTCCTGTAAACAAAATCTTTGTTTCCGTGTCCAGAACCACTCCTAAACACAATACCTTGGAGGGTATTGCTCAGGTCTTGACTTTCATTCACATTCTTCAGTGTGACTGCCCATCAACAATGCACAAGTAGGTATCTTTAATATGTACATCTCACCAGTATGTGAAAGGTACGTGCACTTGCAGTCTATAGCGGCCATGTAATCTCACTTCCCTGTAAGGGGAATAACCTCTAGGGGGGACGCCACCTTGAAGTTTTGGTTTTGGATTGACCTGTTGAGTGATCTTAGATCCAGTATTGGTCTTTGTGAAATCTGGTTTTGGCACCAGGAAGTGGGTGGAGAAAACCCCTTCTAGTCTCTCATGGTAGTAACAACTCTATAGGCCATTTCCTTCCTGTTATAGTCTATGCTGTTCTTCCCTTTTGATTTTCTTCTTCTTTGGTGGTATCCTGGGAGAAGACTATTAATTCAATTCAACCATTTGTCAGAGGTGATTCTTCTTCACTCTCCTATAAACCGCATGATCCTTCCTTCAACTGATGACTTGTACAGGAGGGAATTTCTTGTGAAGTTGCTTATTTCTGTTGATTACCTACCCTCCCCCATGGAGTGCCTCCTCTTCCTCTGCTTTGTCCACTAAAGGACTACCTAGCGTTTGATCCATACTGCCACTATAATGGTGTTGTTAAGGTACTTTGTTGGCTAACAGTTGCAGGTCTCCTCCTGTGGGAGCGCTTTCTCTGCATCATGCCCCCTAAATGGACACTTTTACTGTAAAGCCACCAGGGCTTTGGAGGTCATTTTCCTTTTTCATGCGTTGAAGAGCTTCAACAGACTTTCCGAAAAGGAGGAATCAAGAAAGGGGCAGGTTTATTACGGTTACTTGTACTTCCTGAATAAATCCTGAGATTCAGAGCCAGGCATTCTGCGTAGAGTGGTAGCCTTGCATAGTTGTCTACTAGCTGTATCTGCAGCATCTAGCACAGACTTGAGATGGATGTCAGCAATTATCTTGTAACACCTGATTTGTCCTCTTCTTGAACTCTTCTGGCAGACGTTACACGAGTTCTTCCTCTCCTCCTACTGTCAGTGGGAGTATTTGTTTAGAAAGGGGTGTTTTGGTGGCTGGGAGTGGACATTAAGCTTGTTTGTGGTGTCGATGTCTGGCCAGTTTTCAGGGTCGGCACTTAGTAAGTCTTCCCCAATTAGGTTTTATCCCTTCTATGCTTTTGATGCTCTTTCAAGGTGGAGGTTGGTTGTGAGAGTCTGCCTCCAGCTGTGTTCCAAGTGTTGGATCCACTCTGATCTTTTTGCCTGAGCAGGTCGTCTGTCATTGAGGCCTTTAACGTTGCTTCCGGTTTTGCGTGCTTCCCGTCTGAGGTCCTCAGCTCAGCTTCTTGGCGCCCGTTTTCTTGCTTGGTGTCATCTAATGCCTCTTCTCTGGCTAGATCTCGATTACCTCCTCAAGCTCCTATACTTCTAGCTGGGCCTCTTTCGTGTTTTTGACTGGGTCCTCTTCCTCACTTTAATCACACAGAGGGTCTAAGGGGAGCATTTGAGCACCCAAAAACATATGCTCCGTAATACACTTAAACACAAGGTACATATGGAACAATAAGAGCATGGGTCACTGTACTGTAAGCAATGTATTTAGGAAGGTGACCCTCACCCATCCAATGGTGTCATGCTTCATCATCTGGTCCCTTCTCACAACAGAAACAAGAATCTGAGGTGGGCTACAACTCCCCCATTATGGCAGGGAGCTCTTGAGGTGTTTGAGGGTATGGTCCCTAGTGATGTAATGGTCTTCCTCACTCGACAGGTCCAGGCTCTTTAAGGACCCCTCTTTTCCCTGTGAGGATGCGATGGTGTACGGTACCTTCTGCCTTCCTCTGGTTGTCTTGGGGAACAAATTCTGTGCAGGCGGAGCAATCCTCTGAACTGTGGTCGTTTCGGAAGGCAGAGTTTTTACATTACACACTCCGTGAATGCGCCCTTGAACATAGTTATGATGGCACTTTGGACAAAATGTAAATGGGGTGTGCTCAATACTCCTTTCTCAGCGTTGACTGGCTGCATGTCTGGTTCCTCACAGATTGTGTGTTTCCTTGCATTTTTCAATGTTTTTTACACTGCATCAACGTCACAGTCCCAGTTTGTCTTTCCAGTTTTCTTCGGTGACTTAAACACTGTGATGCAGTCTCGTTCCTACCGACTCCGGAACTCTCCCTTGCTTCCAGACTTAGACAGAAAAAAGAATCTGAAAATGGAAAACATGTCATGGCGTTTCCAGGGCCCACATTTGACATCACACGAGTGACGTAGCCCAAAGTGGCAAATGCTAGAAGACGCCAAAAAAAGACTATTCTTGACCCTACCACTAAATGGTGGCATCCAGAAAAGATCAGTGCTGCAAAACCACAATATCCTTATGAAAAACAGTAAAAGGAATGGAAGCAGGCAGAGCTTGAAGCACTCAGTCTTCTAACGGATGTAAATTCAAGTAAGAAAGACAACTGCCAAGACAAGGTTTCTAACTTTGCCACGCGCAGAAGGGAGATGCATAGGTTAGAAAAGGGATTCAATGAAACCGTAAAAGAAAGCCACAAGGGAAACTTAGTTTGCAAACTTTTGAGAAGCATACCAACTAAAGGTTACTTGATTAAAGCGTGCTAGTTCTGCTAGAACAAAAATAAGCAGGGTGACATTGTGGCTATATACCCTTATAAGAGTACCAACATTACGTCCTGTCTCCAAGCGAATCAGCAAACTTTAAAACCTGTTGGCTGAGAAATGGTTTAATGGAATGCTCCTAAGGCCAAGTTGCAAAAACAACCCAATAACCTAAAAGCACATCCTTGGTCTAGGGTCAACAGGCAAATGAAAAAACATCCATCAACGCCTGGGGAAGAGGGGGAAATGGTTACTGCCTCCCCCTACTCCCAAAAAAACCCTTTCATTCCGTTTTGAGTCTGTCAGTCTACCCCTTAAAAATAAAGGAACCAAGGAGTCAGATAAAATCGCCCAAGTACCAGGGCCAACCTACCCAGTCTAAAGTGATTTCATGTGCAGAACCAGATCTGTGTCAGCACTCAACAAAAATCATGTTGTACACATCCATGCATGCCCACACAGCAGCAATGAATAACCCATGGGACTAGCTACAACATTCACTGTATTTAAATCATTTTGCATGTTTTCCTTGGCCTGTTCCATGACACCCTGCAAACGTTCGCCAAATGGCCCTTCAAGATTCTCCAGCAGTGACAATGCCAACACAGGCAGTTACTACAAGGCATGGGTAGACCTGGCTATTAGCGGTGAGCTCCATGCTACCTAAAAGAGCATTTTTTTCATAAGGCATCAAACTTCTTCGACTCAGATTAGCTAGGATCGTATTTTGTTTCAATCTAGAGCCTGAATGTTCTGAAATCAGACTAAGGTGTGAGATACAAGGATAAATAAATGGGATAAGAAAGCTCAGGTCTGTTCTTTGTAGACTCAATACATGAAAGGTGGCGAAGACTGCAATTTAGACCTTTGCCACATCAGTAAGTGCCATATAAAAACGGAAGGATATTATCCAAATCATGCTTCAGTCAAAATCTCTATAAAAAGAGAAGCTTTCTGTTCTTGCCTGTACATATCAAACATTCCTGATGCTTTAATATTTGAGTTATGAGTGTTTAGCAATGCAGGCCCTTCTCAAGATAGCAACTCTGTTTCAGAAAACTTATCAAACCAGCCAGCTCATCTGTTTTTGAATCTACAAAAGGCAGAAAATCCTTATATTCCTCTGAAGCAAAGTCTGGTAGAAGAATTGAGACTATGAAAAGTCCGAATCGATCTTGCATCCAATCAGATAGCCCATATCTGGAAACTCTAATATTCCTAAGATTGTAATTAAGGGAAATGCAAAGAGGCTCTTAATGAAGTAGTCAACAGTATCTGACACCAAATCAGAGGGCAAATACTGAGGGCGAACAGCTTAGAGCAGGGGTCTCCAACAAGGAGCTACTGGTGGCTCGCCAGCACCCTCAAAGCAGCTCGGAGGTGTAGCCAAGCATCTCATTCAGGGAGTGTGCATATTAAAGAAGGCAATACTGCTAATCTCAAGACCCTTAGAGTGACAGCCAGGCAACCAATGACACGCCTCATGATAACCAGATACACACTGCCAGCGTATGGGGTCTGCAAAATCACCATCTGTCTCCAGTCTCAATCTAGCTAAGTTCCAAGAAGATTGGACATGTTTTAGGCCCTGCTCTACTAGTCACACACTGTGTGCAGAACGGGCCATGAAAGAAAAGTGACCGCAGTAGCCTGAGCAGTAACCGTTGCGGTGCTGACCCACTGACGTGTCAGAAGACAGGAGCCAGAGTGAATTTTTTATTTTGGTGCATGATCAGTCAAAGAGCGGAGGAGAACAGGGTATGGATAAGCTGAGACAATTAAGAGTTCCATCCGGGTGTGTGTATGCATGTGGGAACATTTATGTGCATCTGTGTGCGACATGGTGTCCCACCATAATAAACAGTTTCGCTCCCTGAAAGCTTAGCCTGGGGTAAAGGACAACATAAGTACTATCCCCACTCCTATCATAATTGGTCAATCTCTGGCACAATTGTGCTTGTTCATGTCATATTAGTGTGTATGGCATAATGGTTATCTTTGACCCTTTTGGGCATTCTTGGTCTAGCTATGGCATTCTGAAAGCCATCACTGACCCATTTAGAGCATGACTGGCCAACTTGTAGCCATCCCTGACAATGGTGGGCACCCCTCACATAAAAATGGCAATGCCCGATAGCTCAAAGAATTCAAGCGGAGTTGGATTGGTCTATTGCTGTGGCTATGTCCTTTGTGCTGGATGGCATGTGATGCTTTGACTTATTTCATTAATAAGGGAGACATTTAATACTGATAACATTTATCCTGGTGTTTCTTGTGGTAACCTCACCTATATTGCTTGGGCAGACACTACTAATGATCTTGTGTCATATCTGGTCACTATTTTACAGTGATAAAATATGCTAGTAGCTTTTGAGGACCTTCCTTAAGCAGAAGTCGCTCTCACTACAGAAAAGGTTGGAGACACCCTGGCTTAGAGTATCCAGCACCCCCTGGTCTGTTGCACAGCAATGAGGACCCCGAGTGGCTGGTCCAGCTTCACATTGCGAAGACATTTTGCAATCACTGGGACTGGCAGTCATGCACAGTGGTGAGAAAATACCAACTGTTTTGAAATTTATCTGCTAGGGACACCATGTATGGAAACTGAAGGTCCAAACAAGAGGGACTTTGTATTTGTTGAGAAGCAAAAGAGGGGGGGGTGGGTTACATCCACCGAGCAAGGACTGTCTGCACCACATTGGAAAAGTTTCCATTTCTATTCAAAGCCTGCCTAGGTAGGGTGGCAGTCATCAAGTTCATCATAATCACCATGTGGTTTAAAATCAAGTGACTTTAGTTAGAAAAGGCCCAAAGCCATAGTTTGTGGGAGTCCACAAACAGACGTCTGGAACCCCAATCGAATCGCAGCAAAATGTACAGTCTGTAAAACACCAGTCCTTAAGTCTAGAGATTTAAGCAGTAGGCATACGTACCTGCTGTTCTGTAGTACGACGAAAGTGCTGAGTGCTTGTTATATCTCGTGTACATCCACCACTAGAGATCTTCCACGGACTCAGGGTAGATAATCACCTTAACTGCAATTAGATACAGTCAGGAGTAAACACTTTACTTTCAATGGTATGCTAGGGAAAGTGTCAGTTTAAATGTGGCTGAAGATGCCTACAACTGGCTCTCTAACAAGGGGTGCAACAACGGAAACTTGGGGTCTGACTTAGCTTGACAATGGTGCCTAGCTATTTGCCTCTTAACGCAGCTGTTCAAAAGGGTTTCTTTCACGCCCCTAGAATCTGATCAATAAGAACTTTGTTAAATTGAAGCAAGGGCTCTGCTAGAATGGCCAGACTGTAGGATCTCAGTTAACAGATTGTACTTGAACTCTGTGTCCAACAACACAACTAACACCTCCTTTGCTTTCCAAGTAACAGACTACAAAAAAAGCACACTTCTCAGTAGTCAGCCAAGCAGGACAACCTAGGGAAGGGCGGCCTA
The DNA here is from genome assembly GCA_963921515.1 of Calotriton arnoldi. Taxonomy (NCBI): domain Eukaryota; kingdom Metazoa; phylum Chordata; class Amphibia; order Caudata; family Salamandridae; genus Calotriton; species Calotriton arnoldi. Next base: position 862,664 of record CAWUFW010002911.1, on the reverse strand, counting down.
ACCTGCTAGTATTTGGCAGGTTGATGTAGAGATATGCATCAGACATCTGAAGAGAAATCAAAGTCTGACCCAAATAAAACCTATGCAGGCAAACCTTTGATGTTTCGGAAAGTGGTCGAACAAGGGTTGATCGTCAAAAGAAACCACTCATTTTCAGGCTGTGGGCAAACTACTTCATTAAAGTGTGTACAGGCAGATCTTAAGGGCCCAGGGGTGTCACAAACTGTGCAATCACAGGAGCCTTGTAGAGACACTGGCTCTATAGAAGAAATCCCCTAGGCCAGTTCTACATGCAGGCAGAGCTGTGACCAGAATCAATGCTTCAAATCTACCTTGGCAACAGGAGAAGGTGCAGGAAGGGATTTAAAGACCTACAGCCTGGCAAGCTTGAATGTAGAGATCTGCATGACATTGGCTCAGGGAGCTAGCATCTCCGTCTGAAGCCTTTAGAGCATAGTCTGGTTTTGATGCCGTTGATTCAGGAGTCAGGGAATAGCATTGCAGACTTTGAGACTGCTCCTATAACAGTTTAAGCAGTTTATGGAAGAGGAGTAAGTGTGCTCTTGTGACAATTATGATACTTTGTAACAGAAACCTGTTTTAGGACATTTCCCAGTTCTGATGACTTATTTGGGAGTGGGAAGGCTCACCACAGCGTGACCTAGCTCCTTGATCGTTTCTGTGAGTGTCAAGTATACACCCGTCGCAGTGATGATGCAACTGCAAAAATCACATGCAATCACTTCGGGGTGTGGGTGGAGAAAGGGTCCAATATGGACACCTGTTTGCTCCAAGATAAACAGAGCTAAAATCTTGAATTTTTTCAGTGGACATACGGTCTCTGCATGAAGAAAAGTTAAAGCCGATAAGGGTTAGCACACTTCAAAGATTAGACAAACCATTGAAGGCACCACAAAGGGCAATCCAGGGCTGCAGAAAAAAAAGATGGATGTCAGAGGGTATCCTACATGACTGTCATACCCAGTGGATGACCACAACCGCATCTGGAGGAGCTCCAATGCCCACAAGTGCTGCTGGCAAGTAACTTTTGTGCCTGATGTTAGTCAAAGATGAGGAATCTGGGTGATTTATTAAAAAAAAAAAAAACATGTGATGTACTACTGTTTTAAGTCTGTCAGGTTAGATTTAAGTTTGGCGAGAATGCTGCATGCAGCATATCCTCAATGGCAGTCTGCAACTTGGTGGCTGGGGCACCAGCTGCAAAGTTGCACTAGTGTGGCCCTTCTGGCACCAATGTAACTCGTGCCAGATAGATGGCTCAAAGGCCTATAAAAGGTTAGACTGGTGTAAGGCTTGGCAGTCAAATTCTCCATCACACGCTCCCACGTCCTACACTTTTTTGTATGCTCAATAACAAAGGTTGTTTGGGGGTGCAATATCCCTTAAGGTCCCACTAGTTGGGTGATATTTAGGTTACTAGTTATTGCTTTTTCCCCCTACTATTTATGGTTCTGCCTTTCGTTCTTTCCGGAGTTTCTCTTCAGATGACAGTGGCAAAGTCTTTCCATTAAAAGAAACACCTCTGCAGAGACTTTAGGTTTTACCCTCTTAATATTATTTTGACTCCTGCTACACTATTGTATATATCAAAACTTAGGGTTTGTTTATAGAGTATACTAAGTGGTACAACTATTCCCTTCAAGTTTCTCTGGGAGCAATGGTATCCTTTTCGACAACTGGTGTCTCCATTACCATATTGCCCATTTGCAATGCTCCATTCAGTTCTCACTATAGTGCTGAAGTATCCTATAGTGGTACTTTAGGATTAACGTAAAGAGTCCAACACTGTATCCTTTGATTGGTAGCCCTAATAGTCTATTAAGGAAAGGAAAGTAAGAACCAATCTTAAGGTTATTTGCCATCCTTCTGTGAAGGTAGCATACAGTTTGATATTAAGTTTAATAGGGTCCTATACACCAATATACAATATTGTGGTGGGTAACCAGAACTGTCAGGACAAAACTTATCTGAACCTCTATAAACGTAGTACACCCTTAGTACAAATAAACCTATTGGATGGAGGCTGCTAAAATAGTCTTACCGAAGGTTGGCTATTCTCAGGTTGTAGTTGCATACAGTTTATGTTTTGACCAAGTCAAAGTGGGGAAATAGGTTGCCTGAAATTACTGCAGAAATCAGCACTCACTTCATATTATGAAACAAAAAAAATTTGCATATGAACTTAAAGGGTTAAAAAACATACAAATGTCACTCAAAATGTGATATCAGAATAGGACGCAATAAAACAAAGTCTGAATTCCAAAAGTTGTCTATTGACAAAAGTAAAAAAACACTTTAAATAGTATGTAAATGAAAATTATGAATATAAGTTTTACTTTCAAAACAAATTAATTTATTTCTGAGCAAGTAATCGATTTGGTGCGGTGTGAAGAGGGGGAGGACGGTGATTTTGCACACATTTTCTGGATCAGAAAAAATAGGAATGGTAATAGGCTCAATCCATATCTTTCTAATTCACAAAGATTTCAGTAGGACTGATAGTGAACTTGCAGCAAAGAGCACTCCCAACGCAATGTGGAAGCCAGCATTAAATACAGGCCTGGCATCAGGTTCAATGTCAAGCACCTCTTCAAATATAAATGAAGGGAGAGGAGAGGACCTGGCAAACTGACACGAATAGTAGACTTTGAGGTCTCTTTTAGAACAGCAGAGGATAAAGATACTTTACTTCATGGCATGTGCTTGATTATTAAAAGCAAAAAGAACACACAAGTGCCACTGGACACTTAGTATGAAAGACGTGGGCCGTAGTAATTTCTAGTCTGGATAGCTCGTTAAAAGGCAGTCAAGATGAGGATTATTTGTATTGGCTTTTTCACTAAATGTATCGTAGAAAGATTTAAAATTTCAAAGTAACTTTGCTGAGGGCCCCCTGTCCACCTCATTTATGGTTTGAGGGGTATCAGGGCCAGATCTAGAGGCACTGCATGTATTTTTGTTCTGTAGGCATTTCACTGGGGGCTTGAAAGCTGCACTTCAAACGCTAAAAAATGTTGCCATCAAAAAACATCATGCGGCCCACACTGAAGGTAGTACACAAATTAGAAAATGCAAAGTACACCATACTACAAACAGAAACCCCCACCCCCAAAACAGACGTTATTTAGGCCTGTACTTCAAGCTTCACCTTTTGAATAATGGAACAATCGGTGAAAGGCTGTGAAACAGCTAACGGCTAAAGAGGAATGCTCCAAGATTCCTTTCTATATATTGTGTGGACTATGGAAAGTTGTGTGCTGTTGTGATCCTTTTTTAGGGTCTGCAAAGACCCAGTTAAGTGCTTGGACGGCAAGTCATCATAAAAGCTCATTAAAAAGGTGAATGTATTTAGGAAAAACATATTTAAGTATTTTTAGAATTATGCTCTAAAACGGAGAGATGACTATTCTAAGCATACGGATACACAGACAATTTCTGCTTAGAATTTTTTACTTGTAAAAACAGTGACGCAATGAAGTTCAGTAGAAACAGTCACAATACACTCAATTAGTAAAACACAACTACTTACACATATGGCATTGATGTCAGACTCATGGCCCGTGAAAGTCTGTCGGCACATTCCTTCTCTAACGTCCCAGAGTTTGGCAGAAGCATCACAGGCGCCGGAAACAAAGCACCGGGAATCTGGGGCAAGAGACAAGCTCATGACATCTCCAGTGTGTCCAGTAAACGTGGTTGTCTGCTGCCCAGTTTCAATATCCCAGAGAGCACTGTGCAAGAGAGCACAATGAGCAACAAAACCATTAGATTCAACTGACGATTTCAGTAACTCAAAATTCATGTGTAGATTTTTTTGGACATGTCTACAAATGCTGGTGTAACGATTCACAAGCATTCCAAATAGGTCACTGCAAGAATACAAACTCTTTAACAACATTCAATTTTGTATTTAGCTCACAAAGCATGCCACCTTCCAGGTATTCAAATGTTTACATTTGAAAATACTTTAGAGAAATGCATGTGCCTCTACTAATTCATTACATATGCTGAATAGGTTATTTTTTATTATGCTATGTAACAAAATCGCAATAATAAGATTTATAAAAATACTTTTGTAATGCACAAGAAAACAAGGATTACAATATGCACCCTGCCTAAACCGTGTACATTGACAAAAGGGGAGATGCAGGGTACTGTGGGTAGTAGAAAAGTTCACAGGTTTTTATCCAATTTAATGTGCATACAAAATGATTAAAGAGGTGAGAAATATCACAAATTAGTTGTTACTTACCAGGTGGTATCACCAGAGCTGGTAATTATTTGATTATCATCTATGAAGCGACAGCATGACAGATAACCTGTGTAAATAAAACAACATTAATAATGGACAACGTGCCTATTTTTCATCTTCCGTCAATTGGATGTTGCTGTAGTATATGCACAACATAAATGGATAGAATTTATTGGTGACCTAGGCAATAACCGAAAACTTGCCTATTACATACATGGAGAAAATTATGCAAAGCAACTGTTGAGATAAGAGCTTCACTAGTACTATCCATTTTCTTTGTAACTCCAGTGAATCCCCTTTTCACTTAGGTTACCCTTGACAATCTTACAAGAATAATTCCAGTTTGGTTGCTTACTACAAATTAAAATTACAATGATGGATGTTTCCAAAATCCAGCAGCCATATCTGAAACTAAATAGTTCCTGCAGAACAGCTCACAAATTAACGGGACTAAAGATGCATGAAACCCTTCTTGGAAAGATGTATGCAGAGAAGCCAGGTTTCTCTAAGTGCAATCGCTTATAGCAACAATAACCAGAAACAGGCGATGTCCAATGAGGACACTGTGGTAGCCTCCTAAGAGTGAACTGATTATGCATCAATACTGTGACATTGTTAAATTACTAATACCAATGAAAACTAAAATAAACATTTCAACAAAAAACAAAAAACAAACAGGCGATGTTTCCTACTAAGGAATTCCTATGAAACGATTTGACTAGCAAACTGATTCTTCAGAGTAATTCTAGTGCCGTTACAGGCAACTGCTACTGTGACAACCTGAATGGGGAAAGCCTTTCTAAGAGACTTACTTTACATTTCTTTGGCACCTTAACTGCAGTAACACATGCATGTGTAGGTCACTGCCAACCTGAGCATTACCAACCATGGATAATAGTCTGTAAACGTAGCACAACTTCAACTTTGAGGGGGAAGGACGTTCTGAAGGACGGAGGTCAGCACGTAAGTAATAATAGTACCACACATCACAAAGGTAATAGTTACACACTTGTGACTTGCTGTCGTCAGAAGCTGTGAAACAGATTCTAAACCATAAAACATAGGTTGAAGGATTGACCGCATGTGCCAGAACAGCCTTCAATCAACCTGGATGAATAAAGCAGAAACTTTTCTAAATGAAGCATCCAGTGAGTAGTCCTTGCAAGCAGCACACATTTAGTCTACCTGCCCTATGTATGCCTGTTAAAGAGCATCAGTCTTTGGAAAGTCACTCATACTGCTTTAGCTCGGGATGAGTGAGCGTCAACACAGACTTTGTCAAATATGATAGTCTCCTTTATTTTAAAGGTTTTAGAAAACTTGACAGGGTAAATAAAGTACATCTTATGTGTGACAAATCTGTAAATGGTGTACTGTGAACCACTTAAAAGCATGGGGTCCCCAAACTATTACACATCTTAGTCCAAGTCTTGGGTCTTTTTCTCAGATATTTGCAACAATACCTCTGGAATCGAACTTTCGACCCTATGTACATAATATACGGGTATCATCATGACATCAGTCTAATCACCTTTCTATTGAATCCAGCCAATACTCCAACAACTGGACCCTATCATCTGTCTTCCAACATTTATATCCAACCTTCAATCCCAAAAAAGCAACCATGGACTCCAACTTTGGCTCTATGCAACACCTGCAGCCGCTGACCACTAGGCTGCTACAGTGCATCTGCTCTGGATACCACTGTACCTTATAAAATGCAGGAAGAAGCACACTTTACACATTTGTCACTTTCGTGCACTGCACCGTCTGCGCTATTGTTGAATTTATACAGTATTATGATCATGCAATTATACAATCCAGTGGTTTTTTAAAAGAGTGCTCCTTGTGAGCATTTGGTACTCTTAGTTAAATTGTGAAAATAATTCCGACAGGTGGATGTCTATGATTTACTTGTGTTGAAAAGAGTCCCACAGATCCACTGTACATTATTCAGATGCTGGGTTAATAGCTAGGCACAATAGGTTCGACGCACAATGCACAAATGGTCTGACTGGACCCTTAAGTGCAAGAGCAGCTTGGGACCTCCTGTGGGAGACGAGGAGTTACTCTTAACTTAGCAGTGCAACAGCATCTCTAGAGCACCCAACGTAGATCCCATAGGATCCAATGTTCCCTGGCACTTCAAAATTACCATGGTACAGCTGGAACAACGCGCAAGGCATTTGGAAATTAGGGGGTGGTCTTGGGAGGATGTTCCTCCTTGTCAGGGATTACTCCCATTACTTGGGTAGGGTGGTAAGCTTCATATGGGGTGGTGGCAGACGACTTCCTACCACACTAGCAGGAAAGGTGCTTAGTTCCAAGCCTGGTGCAGAGGCCCTTTACTTGTTAGAGTTTCTTCCTGGTGGTGAAATCAAAAACATTTTGCTATCCTTGCACCATTGCCATGAATACAAGATTGGTGGTACCAAGGGCCTTAAAGGATGGCAGCTCAAAGGGCACAATCTGGATGACTTGTCCCCAGACAAGAGATGCATGTTCTCTTCTGCAGGCCATCTGCTGCTAACATGTGCAAGTCACCAAAAGAAATGAGGGGTTTAGGTTCTAACCACGCTAACTGGATTTCCAGGACGTAGGACCGGGATATATATGCATTAAATGCCCGCACTGAATCAGAACGTTTTAGGGGGTATGGCTTCAAGGGGTTGGGATACAACATTCAGCACAACAGAAGACAATCTGAATGGTTAGTCAATTGCTACTCAATGACAAAGCACCTGGGTCAGGTCTGCATCTTCTCTTAGTCTTGCATTTGTTTAGATTAGGTTTGTTCTTTGAGGAATTCAATTTCACCGTAAGTTCTAGCGCTTGTTTGAGTACCTGGATATGGACACCTATGTAATTCACCTTTTATGAATCAGTTGCAGGATTTCTTTTAATTAACTATTTTTGGGCTACTCTATGCAGCTACACTAGTGCCAAATAACACACTGTCCCGATTAATGGGTACCACAGCCCTTGCCTGAAACGGACTACCTTCGACTAAAGGGATCTAGACAAGGCCCAGGGGTATAGTTCTAGGAGCATCATTAACGGTAGAGCACTACAACCCAGCTCAGCGGCAATCCAAGACAGGCGCACCCAACTGTTACCTACCGCATAGGGGCCAGAATAAAGTAGTACTCACAAGTGCATGTGCTGGGAGGTTACCCCCAACTCGTGGTAGAAAATTACACTCTGGCAGGGATGCAAACCCCTGTCCAGTTTTGAAGACAAAATCAGTATCTAGCACAAAATTACTGAAATGCAACAGATTCCCTCTAGGGCATCAAACAGTATTTTCTTCTTCTTTCGACATGGATAGTGTATTTTCTAAGCAATATCAGATGGATTTCAGAATGGACAACTCCTAACTGGATGATAATTTTATTAAACATTAAGCACAGGCTTTAAGTGGGTCAGATGCCAAAAATTACTTTCTGCATCCCATGCATTGCTTATAGACTTCACAAACGTCAAGGGAGGGGGGAACTTTTTTGCCAATCAGAAGAATAGAGAATCCCTTCCCTTTAGGCAGGCGAGACAGGGAAGATAAAATAAAGGAGCTGGACGATAAGCATATACAGTAAAACACCAGAAAAACTCAGGGGCTTTGTTGGGGTGGAGGGTTTGGTGATGCTTGGGGTAGATGGGGATATGAAGTATGCATCTTGGAGATCTAAAACACCAGAAATTCCCCTTCCTGAAGTAGTAACAAAACATCCTGGAATTTTTCGGTTATCTGAAATCTAAAACGGGCCTCCTTTTCCAGATTTCTTCCTTATTGTGGAATAACTGGAGCAGAATCCTTTGCTGCATTGGGATCTTAGTGGGGACTCTAGTGCCCCACTGTTCAAAACAGGGAAGATTTTGAGCTGCAATAGGTGAAGATGCACAGGACTCATCTTCTTTGGTGGGCACTGAGAAGGTTTTTGCATGAATCCGAATGAGAGGCTGAACAAACCACATATAGGACACATTTTCTTGAAGGTACTCATGACTTGGAAACTGTCGGAGTCCTACTGCTTGCTTTAGGAGGCAGCCTTTGTACCTTATTGCCTGTATTCCGAGAGGTTTCGTGAGGGATTTTGTCGGAGGAGAATATGGCTTGCAGTAATAAAACTGGTGCTACTGCTGGGGACAGAAAAGAGAGGCTTTAAATCCTCAGCAATAAGGTAGGCATCTTCAGTGCACATTCCAAAAGGGTGTCTGGAGCCTGTATTGGAGCACCTCTAATGAACTGGCAGAGCCAGTGTCTGCTTTAATGAACTACAATGCCTCATCCACATGGTGGCAGAATAAAGCTCTCTAATCAGAGCTGTCTAAAATGAGGTTCTTTACCTCTGGCCAGAAGGAAGTGCAACTTAACCTTACTTAAAATCTGAGGACCGCTGTCCCTGCCATCTGCCAGAAGACTGTGGTTGCGATGTCCGTGGCAGCACCCATCATTACTGCAGAGGTACTCTCCCTCTCCTCTCACTTTGCTTCATTTCTTATTCAGGATAAGATCCCTATATGTTGTGATATCTGACCAGATCTGTTGGAGGTAGCAGCTGGTAATGGCTAATGTATTCTCCATCTCGATTGACGTAACCATTGAGTGGACACTCATTTGCCAAAATTATTCATTTCCTACTTTTAGGATCCGGTGGTGGGAAACATGGAGATGCTGGGTTACGTGATCTTTGGGCACCTTGCTTCCGGTGGCCTTTCAAACATGCTGGCATACTATCAGGTGTTTTTTTTTTTTTTTATCATGTGTCTGCACCATAGCTGTTACTGAAGCTGCTGCCGGCATAATTGTTTTAGGGTCTGCCTACCAAATATGGTCACAGGTGGATATAGATTTTATGGCTCCACTTGGCAGCTCCTTCAAATCATGCAGGAAACAGTCTACATGACTGATTGGAAATTGAAAATACATGGAAGCTTTCTCAACTAATACATAAGAACGCATATCAGCAAAGCAGGAGGAGGGTGTGCTGGGGTGGAGGCTGAAGAATCATGTGGCAGGTGCCAAATAATCCCACTCATCTGGACTGTCGTGTGGATCCTCCAGACCTCTTCAGCCTCTCCTTTGACTGAGGAATCAAGTGCCCATGTAGACAATTGGTGGAGCTGTGCACTGTGGAATCTGTGGCACAGGTTGTGCAAAAATTCGCTGGGATATCAGCTGCTGAGGTACCACAGGCTGAGGAGCGGTTGGAGGTACTTCTGTAGGTGTAGAAATATGCAGAGGAAAACGTGTATAGTAGCCCGCCATCAGACGGTGAAGATAATTAAAAAGATCCAACAGTACCAAGAGCATAGCATCACTTTGATAGGATAGTGACCGGCATATACAGGTTCATCATTACCCACGTGGGCCTCCTCTTCCTCAAATGGGTGACGAAAAAGTTTACCCTGATCCGACCTCTCCGGGATTGGGTCTTAAACATTCATGCGGACAACTTAATCTGTATATTGGCATTTTATATGGAGCTGCAATGCATTAGTTGCTGTGCAAAAGGCCTTCATCCTGAGATAAACCGTCAGAGTTCAGATTTTGTGTGGTGGTAGCAACTTACTTTACTGGATATGAAGAATCTCATTGCAAAAAGAAAGAGGTGCCCCTTTTTAAAATTTTGGCTTTGCTTTTGACTTGTCATTGGTGCTGTAGATGGTCCTGTTGTAGACAGCACTTTATCAATGATCATGTAGTCTGTGGCCAGCGCCAATCTAGACTGAACATGGAGTCACATGGACTCGAGATCAGTTACTTTCCTCCTGAGAATATCTACCTGAATGCTTGACTCATCCTGACAAGGCACCATAGTCCCGGTGCTTCCTGAGAGAGAACTTGTGATCTTGTTCCTCCTTTAAAAAAAAAAATCATAGAATCTCAATTGGACAAACTAGATTGGACTTCTAATTCTTTAGTATCAACCCTAACTGATCTACTAGGGTGAGTCTTTTGAACTGCTCTGTGGATGCTTTGATAAGCCAGTCTAAGTAAAGTAGGATGCTCACCCCAAGATATCTTAAATGAGCTGCCACTGGTGACAGGCACTATGTACAAACTTGAGCCCAAACAATAGAGTCTTGAATTGTAGACAGCGAATTGTAAGTATTTTCAATGACTTATTGATTGTATACAGATATACGAGTGTTCCTGGTCTTATTTGAAGAGGCCCCTTTTCCTTTCTCAGTTTATTGGATGGTTGTTGGTTGTCTTCAGTATTTGGGCCTGGCAATCATCTGGCAATCTGCCATGAAGGCTGTGATGCTGTGCCATAATTTCCCATCATAGCATATGTCTGACGCACCGGAATAATGTATTTATGTATGCATGTGGTATTTATTTACCGTGAATCCAGCCAAAAGATGGTGGAGCGCTGAAGTGGGCCGAAGGAAAGCATACAATCAATGAGTGATAGGTGTAAATGGGTTTAGGGAGCTGAAGTGTACTGTTACTGCTTTGTGAAGTAAAGTTCTTTAAAGATGTGCATCTTAAGCACTTTCCCAAATTGGAGCAGTGCTGGGGTGGTCATGATGGATATGTGGATGTTGCAGATACTCTGCCGATGGAAAAATCCCGCTATACTTCTTATTCTCCAGTCTCATGGTGACCAGGCTGAGATTGTGTGCACAGAGATGGTGAGCTTCTCTGCAAAATAAGTGGGGTGCTGGTCCTGATGACTTTGTAAATTATGCAGCTGGCTCTGTACACAGAGCAGGACAGCAAATGGGCCAAAGAAGCTCCATGAGGATGGGGGTAATGTGATCTTGTTTCTTCAGTCCATGGATGAGATACTGTGGCATGTCGAGGGCCAGTAAAAGGAGGAGAAAGGCAATGTGGGGTCTCAAAGGGCTTAACCACTATTCAGAGTGGAGTGTAAGAGGAAGAGGGCTTGAAAAGCAGTTCGGATGTCATTTTCTGGAAGAAAGGGTTTAATCATCTATAAAATGAAGCCTGGTACTATGCAGTCGTTGCATTTTTGGCAGTGTTCCTTGAGGTCGATGTTCAGAGGGAAGCCAAGTGCATTTAATAAAAGGTGCGGTTCGAAGCAGTTATGGTTCGTGTTATTGAGCAAGGTTTGTACTATTTCTTGTTTATGCTCTTGGTGTGGCAGAACTTGTCTGGAGGAGGTTCAGGCGGTGTTTGAGACTTTGGATGTCTGAAGCAGAGGAGACTTCCAAGTAGAGTTGAGTACTGTCGGCATATTTGTGAATTTTGATGCTGTTAACGAAGAAGAGACCCAAGGGGCTCCATGTAGGAGGTTGAAGATGACAAGACAATTCGGGACCCTGGGGGATTCTGCAGGTGATTGAAGATTGCTTGAGACTTTGAGTTGCCCATGTAAACAAACCAATGTTGGAAAGGAAGAAGAACCACCAGTAAAGGACGGTGCCAGGGAATCCCATTTGAGACTGTTGTAGTTTCAGGGTGTGTGGTAGTTAGGGGGGATGTGTAGGACGTTGGTTCTGTGTGTTGTGAGGATGCTGTGTGCATGTCATCTACGTCTCTTGACAGTGGGAATGGGCAATGTTGGGTGAGACATGATTAGGATACCCTGTAGACTTCTGTTGCACAGGGGCTCTGGCTGAAGGCACTTTCTGGACCAAACAGGCAATGCCTTGGTCAGAGTCAGCCCTTTGCTGTGGACACCAAAGAGGTGGGATTGCCATGAGTATTTGACTTGAGTAGGGATAAGAAGGGAGGGATGTCACTTCTTAAACAGATGGGGGCTGTGAAAAGCAGTGATGTCACTTTCTGTGGAGATGGAGGATGGAAAAATGGCTCTCATGTAGCTGCAAACTCTCCCACACACGTGATGGTGTCCAATCTTTGTCCTCCCCTATGAAGCGTTGCCATGCAGTAGGATCCAAGATTGTGGGAATTCCGTTATGATGCTGCTGAGATAAATAAATGTCAATTTGATTTAAAGATTTAAAAGTCAGGCTGGAGAAGTAGCGGGAGCCTTGTACTTCGATCTGAACCACAAATGGCAGGATTTAGCAAACAAAGAAGCCTTCCCCATAAATGGTTTAGAATTGGGAGTGATCTCCTGGCCTATATCTTATAATCAAAAGGAAACTAGTTTTGGCTTCAGTCTGTACAGGAGTACTGAACTCTTGAGCAGCATGGTCTATCAAACTGTAGAGTTTCCCTATATTCTCAATCTCGTTAGGAAAATGGAAGATGTAGAAGAAATGTACTAGGGAAAACGGAAGTTATAGCTAGATTGCTTGGTTTAATCTCAGCTACAGGTCATTAATCTAGGCTGGAATCCAGTCTGCCGTTTTCTTGCCCACCTCACGCAGGAATTAGTCACATGCAACTCATTGTTGGTGCTGCTCTAATAGAAATACTGTAATAGAAACATTCCAGTAAAATAGTTGACATTGCATGGGAATAAAATCCCCCGCCTTCTCCAAGCCCGGTATCCTCTCTATGGCACTCTTGTCAAGCAGCAGCCCCATTTCTTGTAGCAGGATGTTCTGCTGAGATTTGTTTCAGTGTGGAAGGAATATTGTGAGAGACAAGAGAATGGGCACGGCACAGATTGTACAATTTGTAAGACCCATCTGTCGTGATAGAGAACCAACTCGGGAGGAAGTAACAGATCCTGCCTCCCACTGGGTAGGTATGCCATGCTAAGGCTTGGTAGCTATTGTAGCAGGGGAAAACAAGTTAAAGGACTAATGCCCTTGCTGGCCTGCATGCTGCCCGTTGGTTCCATGCTTGTAGCCCCTAAACGGCTGCCTGTCTGTTGCATCACTAGCTGGGAAGATGCCACTGTCTATACAACAGTTACTTGGAATAACACCTAAATTTCCTGAACTGATGCAGAAATGGTTTAGTAGAGGTCAGCAGCCCCAAAGAACATGCTGTAACTCTGCTATCTTTAAAGATTTCCAAAGTGGAGTCCACATTTTTTGTAGAAAGGGGATTGAGATCTATCCAAGGGCATGTAAAGCAGCATAACCTCTACATGGCCAGAAAACCTGGTGGAGCTCAACCAGGCATGCCCACAAAAGACAACGCTGGTATCCTGCTACGTCAATCCATGGAATCAATACCATACTTGGCTCTGTCCTGCAAATCATGCATCATCTGAGCCAGAGGCCCTATGGTCCACAGGGACTGCTGGCAAGATCACGCTAGCCATGGCTCAAAGAGCCTTTGTGAACTGGCCAAGTAGACCGATCGCAAAATAAAGGAAAACATACTTTGCCAGTGTCATTAATCTTTATGGATTCTCTGTTCGGGAGGATTAGTTGGATAAGAGTTAAGATTCACCTTACTGGTCATGGGCTGACAATAAAGATCTCTAATGAGGTGTAGAAAATCTGTCACCGGACGCCAGTCTGGCCACGTGCCTGATCACAAGTGAGCAAGAATATGGTTTCGACCAGGCAGCAATGAAAATATCAGTTAGAGCATCATTAAACTGGAGCGAGGGCTCAGATGTTCCCAGCCCAGGCTTTAGTAGTTCCATCAAAACATTAGTCTTAGTCCAAATGAAAGTACTTCTGCTGCCCTCCGAACCATCAATGTAAATGAGGCACTTTTTTCAGTTGGTGGCCCATGTGGCAAGTAAAGCTCTGTCTCAGGGGAGGCATCAAACACACTGGTGATTTGTATATCAAAGTAAAGGGCCACCATCAGTGTATTGAGTGGCGAAGCAAGACATACTCCCATCCATCCTCATCGTCCTGGGTTGCACTCTAATCTGGAACAGGGTCAAAATTCGAGACAAAGAGCGAATGGAGCCTATGCTGCTACCCGACACTTGGTAGAAGCATGGCATAGGTTTAGAGTGAGGGAACATAACAGGTTGGGCTTTTGAGTTCTCGAAGTGAGAAATTCAGACAAGTTTGAGCAGACTTCTGTTAAGAATCCAACATGGGTGTCAGCACTGGGTTATGGGTATCAGCTTTGAGGCAGTAGTAACCGTAGTGGATCTTGGGGCCAGAGTAGGTCTGTACCACAGTTGGAATGGGCCCAGTAACTGGTTCAGAGGGGCAGATGGAGCCACAGACACCAGCGGAAACCTGACTGGAGGTGCTATTTGGTGTTGTGGGACCCAAAGACACATTAGAAGCACTCTGAAAATTGGCAGCATGTTTTTTTTTTTTGAAAGGCATCAATTGGCTGCGAGGTAGACAATGGCTCGGGAAAATCTTGGCACTTCAGGAGCAGCTGAGAGATTGGCTGAATGACCGGAGAAGTCAGAGTATGACCGCCCCCTGCACCTTCTCTTTGGAGTAGTGTTGGGAAGGGGTCAAGTTACAATTCACTTCGCGTTTAGACTTGGATTCACAGAAGGACCTAGAGCTGTAAGCGGCACAGATTAAGGAGCAACCCTGTGACCAAGAATGAGATGGGGCCAGCCAGAGCGGGCACCAGGCGTTTCCCCAGTGGGCCGCCAGGGTGGGGGCCGGTTTTGGGTCCCTGGGGGGCCGGCAATATCGCCCCCCTGTAACAAAATCGGCCGAAACCGGCCCTAGCAAACAGCTCGGCCGCAACATCCCTTGCCCCCCAGGGGGGACGGCTGAGCAGTTTGCCAGGGCCGGTTTCGGTTCCCAGTCTGGCCCTGGGGCCAGCAGCTTGGAGCAAGACCTACATGAGGGAAGCATCTTTTTGTGTTTGAAAACATACAGCTTAGTCTTCCGGTCTTGAATCGCCTTCAGGTGCATGAGGGCAGACTTACACAGAGTCACATCCTGAGCCCAAGCACTAAAGGCAAACCTTGCGCAGCTCTGTTGGAAAGTAGGATCTGCTTTCATGGTTACCCCTACTTTGCTTGGTGTCAGTGTGTTTTTGACCTAGTCTGCTGGGATCCTCCATAATTGGCTACTGGTGTACCCTTATAAGTCCCTATTATATGGTATTGAGGTACCCAGGGCATAGGCAAACCAGACTTCTCCCATGGGCTGCAGCACATATTGTGCCACCCATGGGATTCCACTTCAACTCAGACTACAGGCCTGCCATTGCAGCCTGTGTGAGTTGGTGCTTGCACCTCTCACAACAGATATAAGTTTCCCTATATCGGAGGTCAATGCACTTAAAACCAACAAGTCACCCCTATGGCAGGCTCTTCAGTCCCGAGGGCAGGGTGCTTGGTTATAAGCGTGAGGGTGTCCCTGCAGGACAGGACAACCCTACAAACCCCGGAGTCGATTCTCCAGGCTTTGTAAGTGCGGTCAGCCATTTTAATAAATATAGTGGACATCAATCATTACGAGATGTCTAATCATAGTGGGCACACCGAACCCGGTCATGTTTGGTATCAAACATGTTGGAATTATACCCCCAACACAGATTCCAGTGTTGAAAGTATGATTCCATGTACTGGGGAGCTCCCTTGGGTAACCCCCCCGCCCCCGTACTCGGGGTAACAGCCTTTCAAGGTCTGCCAGCAAGCTAGTACTGCTGCCGACCCCAGACAAGATTCTACTCTCCTGCTGGTGAGCTGAGCTCGAGCAGGGGAAGGTAGAATAGGTTTCCTGTGTATTGGGCTGGGGACGCTTGCCATAGCCACCAGACTGCTCTGAAGGGCACATCTGTTGCCCTCCTTGCATACTCCAGGTTGAGCCAGTTCAAGGAGCCCTGGGCTCCCACTCTGGTGCGAAACTGGACAAAAGGACATGGGAGTGTCTGCCCCTCTGTCCAGACCCTCCTCTGGGAGGGACCACCGAGTTGATCCAACCCTTTCTTTAGAGTACTAAAGAGCTTACCTGTGGGTGGGTCCTTAGATTCGCAGTGGTTTAATCTCAACCCTGAAATTATGTAGCTCTTCGACTGTCTGGACACTTGGACTTCGACTGGAACAGAGACTGCACCAAGGAAGACTCCTGCTGCTCCTGGTCTCCCTGTTCAAGTCTTCTTTGTTGTTTGTGCCTCCTCCAGGTTCAATAGACCTGTGGGCATCAAGGACACCATAATTAAATCTGCCTTGGAGTGCAGGAGTCACTCCACTGCATCTGCAGTTACCACAACGAAGCTGACCGGTCTGCTGCTCCTGTCGTCCTATGGACTTTCCGAGGCTCTGCAACACAGGTGGTGGTTTTGCAACTCCCTCGAGACTGACGCGTCCTGTAATTTTGAGGCCAGTATCCCTCGTCTGAACCGCTGGGACCAAATCCCTGTGCACCGCGTTGACTTGCTGTTGCCAAGGCTTGTTGGCTCTGCACTCCAGGGATTTCCGGGCTCCAAAAAGCTCCAGCATCTCTCCAAGATCAGCACCTCACTTCATCCTCTGTACCATGGGCCTTCATCTTTGGTGAGCTGCTCAAGGTCCTCTTGCGACTCCTGAGCCTTCGGCCTGCAAGTCCTCCAGTGGGTCTTCTGCTGCTTCAGTGGGCTCTCCCGCTTGCTCTGGGCCTGCTCCGACTCGGTTAGTGAGTCCCTTGGACCTTGCTGGTTCCAACGTTGCACCTTTTTAGTCTACCATGCCAGGTGCGGCTACCAAGCCCAATTGGTTCTCCCACCAGACAGACCACCTAGTCACAGACAGACGTGTGACAGCTTGTGCACAGCAGTGACAAGGTCACCGCTGCCTCTTCTGAACCACCCAACATCTGTGGGCATTGGGTCTCCGTGCCTCTTCATCACCTCAGAGTGGCATAGCCTGTACCCTCCGCATGCAGGTTCTTCATTTCCAGAATTCACCCTTGGATTCCAACAGACTCCTTCACAGTCTCCTCCAGAAGCATTTTCTTGTAAGTCTTCCATTGTAGTCTACGGAGGTTTCCGACGTCTCTTCACCCTTATGCACCTGGCTTCTCTAGTGTAGGTAACCTGGTTTCCAGGGCATCCACGGGTGGGGTGGCTCTCCAACATTGCGTCCTACAAGGGAATTCTTCGGGGTCTTCTGGAAAGGGACCTTCTTCAAAACTGCAACCACGTCTTCTCCATTGATTTCCATTTGGCATGCAGCTGTGTTCCCACTATGCACACAGCCTCCGTGGCGTTCCTGGGTACTTACCATGGTTGGTTCCTTGTTTTCGGCTCCCATTGGTCTTCTGGTCCAAGGGCCGTTCTCCTTTGCAGTTCGCATTCCACTTTTATACTATATAGTTTGGTCTCCTCCTGGAGCCTACTGTAGTTTGTGCTACTTACCTGATTGCATTTGAAGTATTCTTGTGTATTGTGTTGATATCTCCGGGTAGGAGATATACCAATGTGATAGTGCAGTAAAATACTTATTTTTGCTCAATACTGAGTGGTTTCTTCTTCATCTAACCTACACTACAGATTAAACTGGTAAAACAAGCTGCTTGACACTCCTTCAAGATAAGCCTGCTATCCACAGCTACCACTTTGAGAGCTTTCTATGGTTATCAAAGACTACTAAAATCACCATAAGTGTTGCCTGGATTAGTGCAAGGTGCACCACTTGAATAAGCGTGCACCATACACTAAGCCAGCCTGCTACAAGCTCCATGACCAACATCTTCCGTCGGGGAACAACTTAAATCCTTTCGTTTTGGTGGGAACATTCTCTAGCACACTGTGAAAAGTTGGGAGCTACAAATCCATGTTGTAAGGTGGCGAAAGAAAGGAAGGAACGGACATCAGGATGCAGGGATGGCGGTTATATGCAAGCTACGTTCCATCACTTCTGAGGCAGTGTGGAATTAGCACAGAGCTGCACCAGGTCACCTAGTGTTGAGCGGGAGCTCTGCTAGAAAATTTCCTGTGTATCCAGTTGGAGAATGGGGAGTATTCTATGGTGAGGAATCTGGTTAGATACATCCATAAGAAGTAAAAATCCTATAACCTAGGGACATCAGATGTGCCCATCATTACACTCCTAGAGAAAATGTTGCCCTACTAGCAGCCATTTTCTAACCGCCACACAAAATTAGACATGCTTTATTTTAGTTTTACCAATGGGTAGTGGAAAGAGGGAAAGGCTTGGTGGTAGATGCACCATACGCTGGATGCATGTCAAGATTCCCTGTTGTCTAAGGTAAGTCACACAGACTCCTTTGATAAACAGAATGAAGAAGTAAACATGTAGAATGCAATAGCAAAAAGATACGAATAAGAGGTGATTGACTAAACAAAGTTAAAATGAAAAAGGTCTGCAGCAATGTCCTTCAAAATCTTCCATTGATCTTCACAGCAGTAATCCCAGAGTGATTAGTAAATGCTGTAGCTTTTCATCTTTTCACATGAAGGCAAGTTCCTGACAGAACCAATGGACACTGCCATAGTTTGTGTGTCATGGGCCACAGGAACTCCACATCAGAATCCCTTGCAACCTCAAAAAATGCCAGGGGAAACGTAGATCATCGATATCCAACACGGATGGAGAAGAACATTAGATATATTTACACAATTAATTTAAAAGGAAATCATTGCCAATGGTGGTCTTGAAAATACTCAAGATTTGGTAAGGTATATACAGGGGTAGACGGAAAGAATTCTGGAATGCTTGTGTGATTTTCAATGTAAATGGTTAAAAGCAATTGGCTTTAAACAAACATTTGACAAATGAGTTAAATGGCCCAAGGAATTCAGAGTTTTTGGGAGACCACATTTAGTTAGTGTGTGCTTTTCTTCATTAGGACAGCTGTAGGAAAATCACATCTAAATAACAGTTCAATATTTATTTTAACAGTTTTATACAGCGCGAACATGACCTCTGGGGTATCCGAGCGCTTTAGTTTGGAAATCACGAAAGGAGCAGGAAGTAGTAACAGTAAGCCAACAGATCACCATACAATCATAACAGTCAAATATAAACAAGCGTGTCCTAGAGTGGCTGGGGGGCTGGGGATCTAGGCCAGAAATGTCTTAATCAGTATCGCTTTAACTTCCCTTTTGAAAGAAGCAGTCGAAGGATTCAGTCTGATTTCAGGGGGCAGGGAATTCCAGATTCTCAGTGCCCTACCAGAGAATGCTAGATTGTAAATTTTCTTTTTATGGAATTTGTGGCTTGAGAATTAAGGTGCTGGCACTTCTAGAGAATCTAGAGCCACCAGAGAGCTCAAGTTTCAATTTGATATTAGAAACGCTAGCCTGCTCGGCTTGTGAATTTAATGGTTGGTTAAGAGCTATTGGAAAAGCAGCAAAACAAAAGACACTCACATTTGAAATATATCTGAACTCATGGGGAGACAGCAGAATTCTCAGTACAGGAGGAAGAATGTCTTTGGTTTTAGACATGAGGAGAATCAAGAGTCCACATTTATTTTCTACTGGAGGCAGTGTAGTTTGAACTATGGTATATCAGAGTAAAGCACATGTAGAATTATGCCTGTGCTTGATTAGAGAAGATGGATGCTAGTCATTACTCATGTGCTCTGAATTGATATGTTATGCATGTTTATAAAGTGCACTTTCCCCCACTAGGGTATACTGGCATTATGCAGGCATCTTGCCTAGCCCGGCCTATGTCAGGTTGGTTTATTGAAAAGCCAGGTCTTAAGCTTCATACAGAATTACAGGAGAGGAGGCTCTGATGTGGAGTGGTAAGTCATCCCATGCTTTAGGAGCGATATAAGATCATGCCAGTCCTGCTGATCTGATTCTGTGCATGTGTAGGATGTGTGCAAGTAGGAGCCCTGCGGAGCAGAGGTGTAAGGGTGGTTGGTGAAAGGAGGTGCAACTTCAGACATATGGGGCTCACGTTGTATAGTGCCTCGAATCTGTGAGAGAAGTTTGAAGTGTGTGTCTGTGTATATATATATATATATATATATATATATATATATATATATATATATATATATATATATATATATATATATATATATATATATATACCTCAGAAGCCAGTGGAGCTCCCTTAGGTGTGATGCGAGTTGTGTGGGAAGTTGAGAACGAGTCTCAGTTCAGGATGGTTTGTAGTCTTCCAGTGAGTTGCTTGGTAATCCCCACATAGAGGGTGTTCCCGTAGTCTAACTTGCAGGTGACTAGGGCAGGAGTGACTGTTTATCTAATGTTGCCTGGGAGCCATTTGAAGATCTTCAGGGTCTGGAAGCAGGATGCAGTGACAGCTTTGACTGTCCTGTTTTCTGTCGATTATTTCAAGGTTTCTAGCATGGGTGCTGGGTCAAGTTCGGCCTGCCACCAGCTGGAGGCCCATTGTGCAATGTTCTTGCCGAAGATAACTTCTGTACTGTCTGTGTGTTGAACTTGAGACAGTTGGCATTCATAGAGTTGGCAAGTTCAGTCATGCAGGTGGAGAACTTGTTTGTGTTGGGGGAGTCTTGTTCGAGAGGAAGAATATGAGTTGCGTGTCACTGGTGCAGGAGACTATGTTGATGTGTGAGCGGAAGACATTGGCTAGAGGAATCATGTAAGCATGGAAGAGGGTGGGGCTGAGCAATGAACCTTGAGGCACTCTGCAGATGAGTTTGCAGGCTTCCGATTAGTAAGGTGCCATGCAGACTGCTTGTGTTCTGTTAAAAAGGAGCAGATCCAGTGTAGAGAGGGTCGTTGGATGCCAATCTTGTGCAGGTGTGCCTGTTGGAGATGGGTGTGTGTGTCAAAGGCTACAGAGAGGTCCCGGAGAATGATGCTGCTGTGTCTCCTCTGTCAACGATCATGCGGATGTTGCCTGTGAGGAATGCTGTTTCTGTACTGTGGGTGGGCCTGAATCCAGATTGCGGCGTTGAGGAGCTGGTAGTTGCTGAGGTGGTCAGTGAGGTGTCGGTTGATTAGATTCTGTATGACATTTGCCGCATATGGGACAGAGATGGGTGTGTAGTTGGAAAGCATGGCTGAGTTAGTGGATGAATTCTTGAGCAGGTGCATGACAATGGCATGCTTACAGGGGTCTGGGAATGTGGTTAAGTTGGAGTGTTTGAAGATGTGTGTTAGTGGTTTGCGGTTTGCCCAATGGGGGCCAAGGCGCCTGATGGGCAAAGAGATTTTGGAGCATGCAGGCAGATGTGGTGTGTTGTGTGAGTGGCATTTGGTCTGTGTGAGCATGAGCAGGTGATTTGTTTATGTGAGTGAGTGGAGTGCTGCTGGTGCAGGAGTGGTGGGTGTAGGGAGTGGGAGAGGATTCACAAACATGAACAGCAATATGTTTTTCCATTAAGAAATGCCTTACCTGTATGCCCAGCCAATTCTCTGCTCACCCGAACATTTCCTTCACGGGTTTTCAGATTATAAATGGAGCATATGTTGTCAAGTCCACCACAGGCCACATAGTTTCCAGATGGGGCATACGCACAAGTCATCACCCAAGAGGAGCGCAAAGGGATGGCATGTACCTAGACAAAGACATTTTTTTTCAGATGGTAAGAACACTTTGAATAATGTCTATTCAATTTGTAGCTTGTATTTTAGAAAACAAATTCTATTTTATTTCCATGAGTGACTTAAATGCGACAAACAAGTTATAAACCTGCAGTAATGCTTTTTGGTTAATACTCTAGAAGTAGATTCTGCAGCTTTAAAATATCCACAGGCATTTGACTGGATACGAAAGATTTAACATAGCCCCTGCGCACCACTACATGGTGTTGTGCAGCTCTGTCACCTGCTCTGCACTGGAAGTTACAGCTGGAGAAGCATACAGAGCCACCAAAGTGCTCTGAGGTCAGTTTCTTTTTGGACACTTTCGGTGTCATTTGACAGGTCAAAATGAATGGTTTGTGCCATTGTGCAGATCTCAAATTTGGGATCTTTTTAGATGGAAAAAAGTCCATTCCACAGAACAGAGATGGGAGGGTGGTGAGAAATCTGCAGTTAGGGAGAGGATCCACCAGGAAGAGCGTTAGGGAAGCTAAGTAACTTGTTCTTCTCATGAATACTTCAAACGGCAGATTCTTCACCTTTAAAAATCGATACCTAAGCAGTAACTCCCCCTGTAATGAGTCTGTAGAATGTCTCAGACCAAAAAGTCCCTCTGGTTCAACCATCCAAAATGCCCTTCCTGTCAGACTTGGCTTTCAATGCATTAATGCTTTGTGAATATGTGCAATGGAGCCCACGTTGCAGCCAGACAAATATCAGGATAGGTACTCCATGGGTTAACGAACTGGCAACAGCACTGGCCTTGGTGGAATGGGACCACAACAGTTCTGGAGACTTTTGACCATCACATAGCAGATCTTAATGCAAAGGAATATCCACCAGGACAAAGTCAATTTCTGTACTGCCTTGCTTTTCTTTGCCACACAGATCCCCACAAAGAGCAGACAGTTCACCTGATCACCCTTGGTATGAATGATATAAAAGCGGAGCGCTCTTTGGAGGGGTCCAGACAATGAAGTCTTTCCTCTTTTGAGGGGTGAGATGAGGCAAAGAATGTCAAAAGAGTAATGTGCCCGGAGCTGGTTCATCCGGACCAGTCGGGATTGATGCCATCAAGGAACACATCCCTGAATCTAAGGAGGTTGCACGGGGTTTTGGGGAGGACAGACACCTTCATGGAGGACGCAGTTGTGGTGTCGCTGGACGCCACCATGACGTTTGACACCATTGAGTGGTCATACCTTTTCGCTGTCCTGGAGAGGTTGGGCTTTGGTTCTAAATTTATCGGTTGGGTTCGACTTTTATACACTGACCCACTAGCACAAGTGGTTGTCAACAATAAAAAAAATCAGCCATATTCCATCTCCGCAGGGGGACGAGGCAAGGGTGCCCACTGTCCCCACTACTGTTTGCGCTCACTCTGGAGCCTTTGGCCTGTTGGATTCGTGGAGACCCTGTAATAAGAGGGCTGCGTTGGGCCGCAGGCTGAGAAGACCGTATCTCACTCTACGCGGACGACATTTTGCTATACTTGGCCTCCCCACATAGATCCCTGCGTAGAGTTCTAAACATTTTTACTAACTTTGGGACATACTCCGGGTATACGATCAACTGGACAAAATCGCTTATTTTCGTGCTTAAGGGCAACTCGCTGGCCCTGCCAAACGAATATCAACTCAAGATAGTAACGGAGGGGTTCAAATACTTAGGAATTTTCATTACTATGGATCCCAAACTATTTTATGAAACTAACCTTTTGCCACCACTGCGGCGACTGGAGTGTGACGTGGAGCACTGGCAGTCTCTTCCGTTATCACTCTTGGGAAGAGCCGCATTGTTTAAGATGATGTCACTGCCCCGCTTTTTATACGTCTTACAGAATTCACCCGCCCTAGTCCCTGCAGCATATTTTAGACAGGTGGAGAGTGCACATCGAACGCTGCTCTGGGGAAGTGGTCCGCCGCGTATCTCCTTCCCGAAATTGGTGAGGGTGGTATGATGGGGGGAGGGGGGGGGGAGAGAATAGGTTTGCCAAACATTAAGAAATATTACTGGGCGGCGCAACTAGCGGCCATCAACCACTGTATATACCGGCCCCCCACTGAGCTGGGCTATGCCATGGAGGTGGCTCCTCCCTGGGGGTAATTACACACGAGCGCTATAATCAAAACCTGCGAAATTCCCTTTGACAGGCCCAACAAAACACTCAGTACAAGTGTGGCACTTGGTCCAGAAAAATATGGGATGGGCAAAGACAATAACCCGAAGCACCCCACTGTGGGACTCGGAACAATTAGGCGATCTCTGGAAAACAAAAGGGTTGGATAGATGGGAACTAATAGGGATCTTGCGGGTGGCAGACCTTTGGAAAAAGGGGGAGGTTCTACCCTTCACAGCCCTCCAACAAAAATATGAACTCGCTGAATCGGAAAGATTCAGATATCTCCAGATACGGCACGCACTACAGGCAGTCATCCCAAGGGGGGGAAAACCCCTCCCGAAGCCTCTCCTCTCGAGGATAGGCTTTTGGACGGCTACATGCCCAGGAAGGCAATTTCCCTGACATACCTGAAATTGATAAATCACTCCCCTGATCCCCTCCCAAAGTTTCAGGCTAGGTGGGAAAGGGACTCAATAGAGCTCAACGAGGACGATTGGATGGAGGCACTGGTGTCCCCTAGGGAGGACGCAATATCCTCTAAGTTGAAGTTGGTACAACTGAAAATATTACACAGAATCTATGTTACTGGGCCTACATTGGTCAGGATGGGATATTGCACTGATACTAGTTGTAGACTGCACTGTGGCCAGGAAGGCACTTTTTTCCACATACTATGGGAATGCCCACATGTAGCTAGATATTGGAGAGCGGTTTACTCATGTATGGGGGAAGTTATGGGTCAGACAATCACCATTGGAGGCCAAACGCTGTCTCCCAAATATATGGGAGCCAACGGACTTGGGTAGCAAAGAAAAATCCTGGGGGACTCTGGCATTGATGGTCGCCAAGAGGAATGTAGCAAGAAAATGGGGGGTACGCGCAACCCCGAAACTAAGAATGGGAGGGCGACATGGATTGGCGCATGTATCGAGAAAAACAGTATGCATCTCAAGGCTGCCCTAAGAAATGGATGCAAATATGGGGAAAACGGAATGACTACAGAGGCAACATCTGTGAACCACCAGCAACGCCGGCACAGCTGTCCCTGGGAGAGTCAACACCCTAATATTTCAATGTTCACTGTAAAGTTTGTATATGAGAATATAGTACTGTCTAATGTATTATTGATTTTCATGCTATTTGCCTTGGACCATTTCCAAATTGTGTGCGTTAATAAATAGAATTAAAAAAACAAAAAAAAGAGTAATGTGCCATACAACAGGAAAGGAAGTCACAATTTTAAGAAGAAAGGCCGCTTTATTCCTCAGCACAAGTAAGGTGGTGGTGGTGGTGTAGGGCAGCTGGATGACCAAGCTTGAAGCTCACTCACATGACGAGCTGAGGTGATCATAATGAGAAAGCTAGTCTTTAAGGTCGGAAGGCGTCGGGAACAGCTATGCTACGGCTCAAACAAGGTACACAGAAGGAAATTAAAGATCAAATTAAGTACCCACTAAGCAATGCAAAAGGTTTAGGAGTCAGCATGGACCATACCTTTGTGAAAACACAGGTGATGTGACACATCCAACAGTAAGTCTGCAATGGGTCTGTATTACGAGTGTCATGCCACTATTGGACCAACTGTCCGGTGTAGACAATTTGTGGAAGGATGACATCCACTACTATGGGAGATAGATCAAATCACACCAACTGCTGCCCCTCCATCTCCACACATGGAGGTGTAGAATAGAGAGGCCTAGGTGCAAGACCTTACCCTTCTGCTCCAACAGGAGATCCTCTTGTTGAAGTAGCCGGATTAAAGGACAGATACTCACACTCAGACATTCTGTGCACCACACTCTCCTGACTGAAACCAGAGCCACTAGGATGACCTGGGCAAGTTGTTCCTGATCATCAGAATGCAGGACAACAGGCATTGGCTGTAAGATATACAGGACTTCTGTGCTCCACTTGAAGTGTAATGCGTCTCCGAGAGAAAGCCTTCTCAGGATCTCCAACATGAAGAAGCGTTGACACTGCAAGTTCTCAACCGTAGCAAAGAGCTCATGCCAGGAGTCCCCACATTGCTGGAAGACTGAATGCCGCCTCCGGGTGTTGCTGTCATTATTCATCAGCTATGTGTCGTAGGCAGAGTTTGTCCGCCCTTGTGTTTACGGATACCTTCAGGTGGTGTACAACTAGGGAGCTGTCCTGACGATCCAGCCAGGTCCAGAGACGCCAAGCTTCCTGACTCAGATCCCAGGACCCCAGCTTGTTGCACTACCACATGGCAGTGGTGTTGCCCATGAAGATCTGAACCGGCCTTCTCTTGATGGGCGACAGGAAGCCTTTCATCAAGGCAACACCCCCCAACTCCAGTAGGTTGACACGAAGGAAGGTCTCTGCCAGAGACCTCTAATCTCCACCTCTACCAGATGACCTTTCTAAGCCAGCAGTGACAAGTCAGTCACCATCAGCTCTGGGTGGGGTAGGGAGACCGGCTTACAGCTGATCTAATGGCTGTCGAGCAGCCACCACCGCAGAGCATGGCAAACTTGAAATGCTCATGGCTCACCTTGAACCGCAGGTACCACCTGTAGGCCTGAAAGACTGGGATATGGTAATAGGCTACCTGCAGGTCTAACATTACCCTCCAGTCTCCTAGCGCCAGGGCAGACAGACCCTGGGCAAGCGTGAGAAACATGAATTTGTCGTTCCACAGGAAGAAATTGAGTTCAAATATCTATATTTACAACAACAACAAGAAAAGGCCTCTACCCTTTTTCGGCATTAGGAAGTAACAGGAGTAACACCCAGTTCTGATCTGAGGCCGGGACCCTCTCTGGCTCATTTCTCCAAAAGTGCCTGAAATTCCTGCAGCAAAAGGGACAAAAAGCAGCTCTGATGTAGATGGAAGAACAGAATGGAATGGCAGGATGTAGATGTGTTGCAGTGTCTGAAACACCCACCTGTTGGGTCTTATGGCTTGCCACCTGCAGAGAAAGTGAGTGTTCCTGCTTCACATCCAGTGATCATGTGAGCAAACTAATGGGACTAGGAGGACACTGCCAGAGGGGATAAGGATTGAGAGATTCGCAGTCCGTGTGAGCCTGGATGGTGTCTGTTGGATCCTACACCTCTACACCGAAGGGACTGGGGTGGTTGCTGTTGGGCGGTGGGTCTTGGAGTTGCCTCGAAAAGGGTCATGATTGTTGTCGATACTTCTTTGAAGCTGTGGAAGCAGAGGGAGCACACAGTGGCTCTTCTATCTTTGAAGAATTCAAGCACAGTCTGCCTTCCCGCCAAAGAGACACCAAAAAGCATATCCAAGAGGGACACCTGAACTTAACACAAGAATCCCATGTACCTCACCCATGAGTGGTGTTGGAGTGCCACGCTAGTGCTGACAGCTGTCTAAACAGTTGGTTGTGTACAGGCCAGCCCAGATGACACATTTCGCAGCATCCTATCCATCTTGAATGCTCAGTGTCAAATTGGTGCAAGATTTATCTTAATGGTAAGATCTTGGCAACCGTGTCCCATAACACATGAGTACCATCCCAGCAAACCAGTGCTGTTGACCGATTGGAGGAGGGCGCAATTGGTGGAGGAAAAACATTCTCTAACAATTCTTTTTGACTGTCAGGGTTGGGGAGGATGAGTAGTGGTAAAAGGATTGGGATTAACCCCGTTTCTGGAGGCCTGTACTACCTCTCTCTGGGGTAATGTGCTGAATTAGGAAAGGTAGGGTAATCTGGAGTGGGTCTGTGACCATGTGCCACATGTCCGTTTACAAGAGGCCAAGAGCAGCACTAAGGCAGGGGAAGTGGCCAGCCAACTCGCTTCTTGTAGACCAATGAACAAGTTACTTACCTTCCGTAACGATATATCTGTAAGAAACATAGGTTAGATATAGATGCCTTACCTTAGAATTACCCCCAGGCGTCAGACTGGATCCGGAAAGTTTTTTCGTCAGCAGTACCCCTGCGCGTCAGAAGGTGGCGTATGTCGACTCCGCATTCGTAGTCGCCGGGAAGACGTCGTGGTAGCTACATAGACAAGTCCCTCGCGCGCTGACGTCAGTTCTGTACACGACTTTCCACGCCAGAAGCACAGAACCATGCAAAACACTGACCACTGGTGCACAAAACTAGGGCCCTGAAAGGAAGACCTTAACCCTAGAAGTCAGTTCGCAGAACTGGGGGGGATGGGTGGGGCGGTAAGGAATCTATAACCTATGTTTCTTACAGATATATCGTTACCGAAGGTAAGTAACTTGTTCATCTGAAAGAAACTTGTTCATCTGAAAGAAACAGTTATAGATTCCTTACCTTAGAATAGATACCCCAGCAATACCACCCCCGGAACCAAGTTCACACCAGAAAGTCCTGGAGAACAGAAAGGCCAAAGAAGCAGTCTCTCCGGACTTGGCCGTCTAGGCAGTAGTGTCTGGTGAACGTGTGCAGCGATGCCCACGTAGCTGCCTGACAGATGTCATTCAGGTGGACTCCTCGTCCCAACGCAGTAGTAGCTGCCGTCGCCCTGTTGGAATGGGCACGCAGCCCCACTGGAGGTGGCTCCTTCACCAAAGAGTGGCAGGCTTTGATGCACAGAACGACCCACCTGGAGATGGTTCGTTTGTGCACGGCCCGACCTTTCTTAGCGCCCACGTAACCAACAAAGAGCTGGTCGTCCACCCGGAATTGTTTGGTGCGATCCAAATAGAAGGAAAGCGCACGTTTTGGATCCAGACGGTGGATCCTCTCTTGAAGGATGCGGAAAGAAGGTGGGCAAAGTGATGGTTTGGCCAATGTGGAAAGAAGAAACCACCTTAGGAAATAAGGAAGGTCTAGTTCTCAGGACGACCTTGTCTGGATGGACAGCCAGAAAAGGAGGGTTAGAAGAAGGCTTGCAGCTCACTCACCCTGCATGCCACCAGAAAGGCAGTTTTCAAAGTGAGAAGTCCGAGAGGACAGTTATGTAGCGGCTCAAAGGGAGCGCACATGAGGTAGGTAAGAACCAAGTCCCACTGAGGCATTACGAAGGGAACAGAAGGAAAAAGATGAGTAATGCCCTTAAAGAATCTATTTACAACAGGGGACTTGAAAAGAGAAAGCTGATCAGGAAGCCTAAGGAAGGCTGAAATGGCCGAGAGGTGGCCCTTTAGAGTGCCCAGAGCAGAGCGCTACTGGGCCAAAGAAAGGAGGAACAAGAGAACCTCAGAAAGAAGGGCGGAAAGGGGATCCACAGCCTTTGCTGCACACCATGCCACAAATTTGTTCCATCTGCAGGCGTATACCGTCTTAGTGGAGGGACGCCTGGCTGCCAAGATAACATCGCAGACTTCGGGAGGCAGGTCAAACGACGTCAACTGTCGCCGCGTAATCTCCACGCAAGGAGGTGAAGGCTGGACAGGTTCGGGTGGAGGACCGTCCCCTGCTGCTGCGACAGAAGAGCCTCCCGAAGAGGCAGTCTGTTCGGAGTATCGATGGCCATGTTGAGCAGCTCGGGATACCAGACTCTTCGTGCCCAATCCGGAGCCACAAGAATGACTTGGGCCCGGTCGTGCTTGACCTTCTACAGCATTCTGGGCAAAAGTGGTATAGGCGGAAAGGCGTATAGAAGACCGCAACTCCACTCGTGGCGAAAAGCATCGCCTAGCGAATGCCGCCTTGGAAATTCCAACAGGCAGAATTGCTGACATTAAGCGTTCTCTTCGGTGGCGAATAGACCTAACCAAGGCTCTCCCCACTGCTGAAAGAGACCTTGCACCACCTTCGAGTGAAGACGCCATTCATGATCCATCATGCACCTGTGGCTGAGTTCGTCCGCCCTGGCATTCAGTGAACCTGCCAGGTGTTGAACCACCAGGGATATGCCCTGATGTTCCAGCCATGTCCAGAGGCAGAGGGCCTCTTGACATAGGGTCCACGACCCCACCCCTCCCTGTTTGTTGCAGTACCACATGGCGGTGGTGTTGTGCATGAACACCTGCACTACTCTTCCCCGGACAGAGGGAAGGAATGCTTTTAGTGCAAGACGGATCACCCGAAGCTCCAGAAGGTTGATGTGGAGCCCGGACTCCGCCGGAGAACAGAAGCCTCTGATCTCCGCCTCTCCCATGTGGCCGCCCCACCCCTGAAGGGATGAGTCTGTCACCACTGTGTTCTGGTTGGGGAAGGGAGAGGGATCTGCCGTTGACCCAATCCTGGTTCGTTAGCCACCACGGCAATTGTCGTGCAGTGCCCTCCGAGATCTGGACACAATCTGACAGATTCCCCTGATGCTGCGCCCACTGGAACTTCAGGTCCCACTGCAGAGCACGCATGTGCCACCTGGCATGATCTACCAGCAGGAGGCCATCAGATCCAGCAGCCTGAGGGTCATCCTGACCGAAACCCGGGATAGAGGCTGAAAGATCGGAATCATAGCCCGAATATCCCGGACTCGCTGTTCGGGAGGATAAACCCGAAGCTGCGTTGTGTCCAGAACCGCTCCGATGAAGAGGAGCCTCTGAGAGGGAGTCAGGTGTGACTTCGGCACGTTGGAGAACCCCAGCAAATGCAGGAGGTCGGCCGTAGTCTGGAGGTGGGAGACGACAGTCTGGGGCAAGCCCGCCTTCAACAGTCAGTCGTCGAGATAGGGGAAGACTGGAACCCCTGATCTGCGCAGATGAGCTGCGACCACCGCCATCACTTTTGTGAACACCCGATGGGCGCTGGTAAGGCCAAAGGGGAGCACAGTAAACTGAAAGTGCTCGTGGCCTACCGTGAACCGCAGGTAACGCCGGTGGACCGGCAGGACTGGGATGTGAAAATAAGCGTCCTGCAAGTCCAATGCTACCATCCAGTCTTGAGGGCAGACAAGACCTGAGCGAGCGTCAACAACTTGAACTTCTCCGTCCGGAGGAAGCGGTACGTTCCTGAGATCCAAGATAGGACGCAGGCCTTTGTCCTTCTTGGGCACCAGAAAGTAGTGGGAATAGCAACCACAACCTACTTTTGGGACAGGAACGCGCTCGATGGCTCCCTTGGCCAAGAGTGCCGAAACTTCCTTTTGGAGAAGGGTCAGGTGATCCTCCGACATGCGATGGTACTGAGGTGGCATGGATGGAGGGGCAGTCTCGAAGGGGAGGGAGTAGTCCCTTCGGACTATTTGCAAAACCCACCTGTCCGACGTGATGGTGTGCCAGTATGGGAGGTGATAAAGGACACACAATTGATGGACGGAATGCAGAACAAATCAAAACATTCACCTCCAGTCAAGAGATCTGGGTTAAATCCATCATTCTTTTGCTCACTATGCCACCCCAGTTTAGACCTGGCCATATGCAAATCAGTCTTGACCCTGCGCCTCATGGGAACAGTCCAGCCCGAACTGCCAAGCAAGGTCCTCCCTGAACCGGAAACAAGCATCCTAGGACCGGTTTCGGGGTTTCACCCCTCTTCAGCCAGGATAGCTTTATTCCAGTGGCACAGTGAGCCCGGGACCCACGTCTGGGCATACCCAGCGCACTTAGGACGAGGAAGCAAAAGACAATTGATGGACGGAATGCAGAACAAATCAAAACATTCACCCCCAGTCAAGAGATCTGGGTTAAATCCATTCTTTTGCTCACCATGCCACCCCAGTTTAGACCTGGCCATATGCAAATCAGTCTTGATCCTGTGCCTCATGGGAACAGTCCAGCCCGAACTGCCAAGCCAGGTCCTCCCTGGACCGGAAACAAGCATTCTAGGACCTAGTGATGGCGGATCCTGCCACCCACTGGCGTTTGGTGGCCCTGAAAGGTCGGACTAGGAGGATTTGGAGGCTGCTGCAGAGGGGGCTGTGGTGGACTGGCCCGCCCGCTGGCCCCCAGAACCTCGGCGGTGGTTCCCACGTCCCTGGCCGCACTGGGGAGGAACAGCTTGCGCCGGCCTGTGGCTCTGGGCGGGACGTAGCAGGGCACCCCTTCAGTAGCCACGAAAGGGGAGAAAGGCAGACTGCGCAGGGCGGGTGGTGGAGAGGCCCAGGGACCTGGCCATAGCCAGAGTGTCCTTAAAGCACTCTAGCACATTGTCTGCCTTGTCGCCAAAAAGGCGATGGCCAAAGGGCATGTCCATAAGGGTGGATTGGACATTCCCGGAGAAACCAATCGAACGCAACCAGGCATAGCGTCGAAGGGCTACTGGCGTGGAAATCGTCCTGCCAAGTGCGTCAGCGGTATCCAGCCCACAGCGGATGGTAAACTTCGCTGCGTCTCTCCCCTCGGCAACTGCACGTGAGAGCACGGCCCAGGCCTCCTCCGGGCACTGGGGCAGCACCTGCGCCACCGTATCCCACACAGAGTGGGTGTAACGGCCCAACAGACAGGCAGTGTTAACCGACCGCAGTCCCAAGCTGGCGGAAGAAAACATTTTCTTCCAAAGGTGGTCCAGCTTTTTGTATTCCCTATCCGATGGTGCGGTAGGGAAGGCGCCTTTAGAAGTGGAGGCTTGGATCAGGGGTGGGGTGTTGGGAGAGGAGAGTGGGGTCGCCCGGGGCTGGGCGGGGGTGTCGGGCAATCATCCTGTCCACAGGAGCCCCTGTGTTGGGCATGGACCACGTGCCCAAAAGGATGTCCGTGAGGGCTTCATTAAACGGCAGCAGGGGCTCCGAAGAGCTCGCTGCCGGTTGAAGGACCTCTGTCAGGAGGTTAGTCCTGACTGCCACCGTAGGTAGCTCGAGGTGGAGAGCCTCGGCCGCCTTACGCAACACCACTGCGTATGACGCTCCCTCCTCCGTAGCCACGGTAGGAGGAGGCAACATGCCATGGTCTGGTGAGGTATCCCGACCACTGGCTTCCCCCAGTTCCGCTCTCCAGTCCTGTTCATATACCAACTGGTCGGCTAAAGGGTCCCCAGGCCCCTCCCAGTCCTCCTCAGGCTGCCAATCTGGTCTCAAAGAGCCAGGGTAGAACAGGGGCACAAAAGTACCCGTCGGCGTCGGATACGGCGTCGGTTGACGCTGGTCCGACTCTGGAGGCCAGGGTCGACGTCGGCTGGGGACACGCAGTCGCCCGGACGTGGTGCCGGTGGAATTGGCGCCGGGGGAGGTGTAACAAGGTCGACCTGCGTCAATGCGGATCCAGGCCTGGATCCAAGGGGACCCTGCGGCGCCGAAGGCCCAGGGCCCCCAGCAGAGTCCGCGGGGCCCAAAGGCGCGCTGGCGGAGTCGGGCTGCCCAAAGATGGCGTGCATCGCTTCGTAGAATTGACGAAGCTGGGCAGGGGTCGCTCCCGGTCCTGGGAAGGGGGGGGGGGAGGTGAACCCAGAGCGCACCACCCGCATCCCTCGTCGCGTCGGCCGACGGGGAGAAGTCGAAGAGCGATGATGCCTCTTCGACTTTTTTGTGCTCCGACTTACCTGGCCACGAGTGCGAAGACTTAGAGGAAGAATGGTGTTGGCTCCGCGACCGGTCCCTCGACCTCCTACGCAACCGGGACCTCGAGCGACGTGGAGCAGACTGCCGGGCCTCGAGTAGTTTTCGGGACTGCTCCCGCAAAGCCTTCGGGGCCATGGTCCGGCAGTCGGAGCACGACTTTGGGTCGTGGTCGCACTCCAGGCAGTAGAGGCACACGCTGTGCGGATCTGTCACCGACATCAGTTGGTTACAGGAACCGCAAGCCTTAAAGCCGGGCATCCCTCGTGCACCAGGAGTCGATGGACTCAAAAAACAAGGAAGTCGACAAAAGTCGAGGAAAAGTTCAGAAATGACTGGGGGTACCGCTCTCTCCGGATCTGCGCTTGCTGGCGAGGAAAAAGAACCGACGTCAGCGAGCGAGGGAGGCGTCTATGTAGCTACCGAGACGTCATCCCGGCGACCACGACGAACGCGGAGTCGACACCACCTTCCGACGCGCAGGGGTACTGCTGATGAAAAACTTTACGGATCCAGTCTGACGCCTGGGGTTCAATTCTAAGGTAAGGAATCTATAACTAACTGTTTCTTTCAGATATAAAAATTATCATATGGTGGGAATAATCCATCTCCCCCCAATCATCACCAACGCTTCTGGACGCTGGTCAGAGTCTACTCAGAAAAGTAGTTGGAGCACTGTGGGCCAGATTCTAGGCAAGGGCACTGTCTCATCAGAGTCACTGAAGGAGCCGGGCATGTAGGGACTCAGACCAAGCTCCGCTTTGGCCAAGGTAAAGACTGATTCGGTTAGGAGTTGTACAGAATAATGGGATCAGCGTCTTCCTCCAGCAGCGTAAACGCAACAGGATTCAGCAAGGATACTGGTGCAGAGCGTGAAGTCAGCTCTGGAGTCTGAGATGAACTCCAAGTGGGTTCTGGAGGCACAGACTGCGCTGAGGACGGACCCACCGGCAGTAACCAGACAGGAGGCCTCCATGAATCCATAGAGCACGAAGGGCTGCCAGAGGGAGCCAGTAGGGTGGCAGATATGTGGAGCACTCGTTAAATGCCTCAATCTGTAGCGGTGTCGTAGATTGCTTAAGGAATTAGGTGTGCATCTGAATAAGGTGTGAATGGCCTCCTCTGTAGGGGACCTGGAGCGAGTTCGCAGGACACCTTGACAGTCTAACAACTACTTCAATTGAGTAGCAGCAAGGCTGGATCAAGGCCCACTTGGACTTTGTGTAGTTTTCAATTTGGACTTAGCTGAAAACCTGGCCTGCAATGATGACTTGTTGCAGGACTGACCCAGAGCGGGATTGGGTCCTCGTTGTGGACTTCAAGTGGGAGTGGCCCTTATGAAACTTCCTGCGATGCTTGGTGATGTTCAGCTTTGCTTCGCGTTCCTGGATCGCCATCAGTGCACACTCCTCGCACGACTATAGGTCATGGCCTGACCTCAAACAGAGGGATATTTTAAAGGTGAGCTATTTGCGGTTAGAAGCATCCAACAGAAAGTAATATTAAGGGACCATGATCAAAAACAACAAGACATTTTAAAGCACACTAATCATTCAAATGTATACTACACACAGGCCAACTACAGGCAACTGACATGGAGATCCCAAGCACTGACAAAGCCAAGCCATCTTACGCTCTACAAATGAAAATGTAAAGTCAATGGCACAGTGTACCCGTCCAGGATATGCCATGGAGCTCTACATCTCAGTGCTCACAAGTGACAGCCAAAGCTGCCTGCAGATAGAGGCTAATAAAAATTTTAAAAAAATTAAACTGTGCGCAGAGCTGCTGCTCATCCTTCATATTCATATCCATTTTACTTACATTTGAGATATTTGGTAAACACCTATGGATTTCCTCTCTATTTAGTTGTGTGCATTTTTATTTCAAGTTACTTACCTGTAACAATAGTGCTGACACTTGACTTTTCTAGATTCATATGCTGTATATTTAGTAGTCTAGTAGTGGATCAACTTGGAAAAAACTCTCCATAGTTTATTTTGACAATTACTTGGATCATAAGCGCACAATACCTCACTATCTGACCATCTTCAGAATGAATTTTTCCACCAACCAGTGTGTGAGAACATTGTTTTTGCTCTTGCAGTACAATTATTTATATTGCTGCAACGAAGTTTATTTTCATTCGTTTACGGACACTGCTCTTTACCACGGAGTAGGGAAGGTGTTAAACTATTAGACTCAAACGACAAAACATGAAAGTAACATTTACTTTGCAGTGTGACTCGTCAAAATTAATGCGCTGTGCACTCATTGCATTGCAGCATTCCATCTACATGAGTGAAGTGCCTGTAATGGAGGTCACCACTTAACCCACTGCACTTCATGACCTTAAATGAACATTTACACAGTAATGTTCAGTAAACAAACTTACAGATAACCATCTATTAGCTTTACAAATTTCAGCCAAAGGGCAATGACTGGTAGAGTAGTACCCTTATTCCTTGACAAATTTCATGTTAGTGTTATTGCTGGGTTGGAAAGATGTTATATTAGGACTAAGCGGTTTGTATAATATATCTGGCAATCGTTCCATTGAGCACACATTTTCTTATTATGAAGGATTGGGAAAAAAATTGTATTTGCTTAGTGGTTTTATTTATTCATTCAAATAGATTACTGTCCTTTCATTATTCTTAGTATAGACAATACCCTTTCTAATGAGGAAGTTGGAATTTGAACGAAACAGGAGAACCAAATGATCCAATAGGGAACAGTGCAATCACATTGGGTCATAGCATCCTCAAATAAGGTATCCTTGTATAAGGTTGCTTAACAGAGTGCCTGTAATAATTTAAATAAATTGCTTACCAAGAAAAGCTGTATTAAATGTTAAATATTTCAAAGATGCATTAAGCATCACATCAAAGGGAAGTGTAGCTAGAGTGATTGGTTTGCTGACCTGATTGAAGAGCTTGAGGAGACTTTGCTGCTGAAGCCTCGTTTGGATCCAAAGGCCACTCCAAGAAACTTGGGGTGGGCAATATGGATCTCATTCGTGACTCACATTTGAATGACAGATTGTACACTGCACCTTCTACCTACAGGTACAAATTATACTTTCCCCAGACAACCACGAAATAATGGAATGCATACCATGTGAATAGAGGATAGATTCTCTGTGAAAATGTTTTAACAGTTGAACAGAACAAATGTGTTATGAAAATATATATGTAGTGCTGATTTGTAGCAGTGAAGCAAGATGCTTAAGTCCAGGACTGTCTTCACGAACAAGAAATGTTTGACAATCAAATACTAGTCCAGCTCTATGTGGAGAATATTGAAAAAATAAGTTACTGTAACTGCAGTTCTCCAGTATTGGTATTCTTCATAGATTCACATGCTTGAATCATTCCCCGTGATCGAAGTGGGAGTCTTGCGGCACCATAAGAGAGCAGTATGCATCACTATCATAGGCTATAATGACAATGAAAGTCAGTCATTTCTTTTTTTTTTTTTTTTTTTTTTTTTTTTTTAAAAAGGACCAAACTTGAACTATAACCAATCGGGCGACAGCACCCTCTAGAACACTCCCAACAGAGTCCCTCAGATTTTCAAGCACAAGAGGGAATAAATAATTCCAAGCTATAAGGGAAGCCTCTCTGGGGAGGAGGGTGGGTCGCATGTGAATACATGAAAGATACCAATACTGGAGAACTGCAGTTACAGGTAACTTATTTTTGTCCCCCGTATTGATCTTTCATAGATTCACATGCTTGAATCAGAATAGCAAGTAGTTACTATATTTGAATATCTTACAGTATTAGCGGATGGTGGTTAGAAAATATATACATAATACTCATATGCAAATAAATGTAAAAATATATACATATCCCCTACATTAAAATTTGCATAAAAACAAACAAACACATGGAACCAAAAGAGGCTCACCTTATTGTAATAAGTGGTGTAGCAAAACCTGTCCAACTGCTGCATCACTGTGCCGTTTATTCAAGGTAATAATGCAGCATGAATTATATGCACACTCTTCCAAGTCGCAGAACAACATCTTCTCCAGAGGCACTACTGCAAACAAAGTAGTTGAGGTGGAAACTGCCCTAGATGTGAGGGGCTTGCCAGCCTTTGAGTGGCTGGAGCACCCTTACGAGTTTTTTTCCTCTTGAGTCGAACAGTTGGTCATGAAATGTTTAGCACAATGTAAGTAGAATTTTAGATATAATCTTAGACTTAGCGTATGAATAGACCTCTCAGCTGGTGATGTTGGATTCGGGAAGAAAGTCAGAAATATTATGGGTTCATTAAGGCAAAATCCGAAGGAACCTGAAGACTAAATCTTTGCATTGGTTCTGAGACGTACTAAATTGCTGAGAAGCAAGAAGGTTCTTGAGTTGAGAAAGCTTGTATTTCCTCTACTGTCCTGGTCGGAGTGAGAGCTAGTAACAAGGAGACCTTCCATGTGAGAAATAGGATGTGCTCTGTGAATGGGTTTGAATGAACTTCACGAGTTGAGATAGAACTATGTTCAGGTGCTAGTCCGGGGAAGGAACCCCTACTGGAGTAAAAAACTCTGAATTCTTTATCAACTGTTGCACAAGTTACTAACTTGTGTAACGATATATCTGTAAGAGACAGTAGTTAGTGACAGATTCCTTACCTTAGAATATCCCCAGGCGTCAGACTGGATCCGGAAAGTTTTTGCGTAGCAGTACCCTTGCGCGTCGGTAGGCGGCGTCGTGCGGCTCCGCGTCCGTCGTCGGCATCGTGATCGCCGGGATGACGTCGCGGGCAGTACTTAGACGCCGCCCCTGCGCGCTGACGTCAGTTCTGTACACTACTTTCCGCGCCAGGAACGCAGAGCCATGCAAGAAGCTGACATAGGTGTCTGAAAAATACTAGGGCCCTGAAAGGGATGTCCTTAACCCTAGAAATCAGTTCGCAGAACAGGGAGGATGGGTGGGGCGGTAAGGAATCTGTCACTAACTACTGTCTTACAGATATATCGTTACACAAGTTAGTAACTTGTGCATCTGAAAGAGACACGTTAGTGACAGATTCCTTACCTTAGAATAGATACCCCAGCAATACCAACCCCGGTGGTGGGTCTGCGAACAAAGATCAGACAAGGAAGTCCCGGAGGACAGAACGGCCAAAGAAGCCGTCCCTCCGGACCCGACTGTCAAGGCAGTAATGCTTTGTAAATGTGTGCAGCGAGGCCCACGTAGCTGCCTGACAGATATCCTGCAGCGGAACACCGCGGCCTAAAGCCGTGGTAGCAGCCGTTGCCCTGGTGGAATGGGCACGCAGCCCAACAGGAGGCTCCTTCTTAGCCAAAGAATAGCAGGCTTTGATACACAAGGTTACCCAGCGGGAGATGGTTCTCTTGTGCACCGCCCGACCTTTTTGGCGCCCACGTAGCCAACAAAGAGCTGGTGATCCACCCGGAAGTGTTGTGTGCGGTTGATATAAAAGGAAAGCGCACGTTTTGGGTCCAGACGGTGGAGCCTCTCTTCCTCTCTGGAAGGATGCGGAGGCGGAAAGAAGGTGGGCAAAGTGATGGTCTGCCCAACGTGGAAGGCAGTAACCACCTTTGGCAAGAAGGACGGACGCGTCCGAAGAACAACCTTGTCTGGATGAACAGACAGAAAGGGAGGTTTGCATGAAAGAGCCTGGAGCTCACTCACCCGCCAAGCGGAGGTGATGGCCACCAGAAAGGCTGTCTTCAGAGTCAGAAGACGAAGAGGACAGTTATGTAGAGGCTCAAAGGGAGCGCACATAAGAAAGG
Organism: Calotriton arnoldi; assembly: GCA_963921515.1. Lineage (NCBI taxonomy): Eukaryota > Metazoa > Chordata > Amphibia > Caudata > Salamandridae > Calotriton > Calotriton arnoldi. Next base: position 823,912 of record CAWUFW010002911.1, on the reverse strand, counting down.
TAAGAACCAAGTTCAAGTCCCACTGAGGCATCACAAACTGAACAGGAGGGAAGAGGTGTGTAATGCCTTTTAGAAACCTGTTAACAGGGGACTTGAAAAGGGAGGGCTGATCAGGAAGCCTGAGGAAGGCCGAGATGGCACAAAGATAGCCCTTGATGGTACCCAGGGCAGAACCCTGTTGGGCCAGGGAAAGAAGGAACAGAAGAATCTCAGAAAGAGGGGCAGAAAGGGGATTCACAGCCTTTGCTGTGCACCATGCCACAAACTTGTTCCACCTGCAGGCGTATACCACCTTAGTGGAGGGACGCCTGGCTGCCAGAATCACATCACAAACTTCGGGAGGCAAGTCGAAAGGAATCAACTGCCGCCGCTCAATCTCCACGCATGCAGGTGGAGGCTGGACAGGTTCGGGTGGAGGACCGTCCCCTGCTGCTGCGACATAAGATCCTCCCGAAGAGGCAGACGGATCGGGGGATCGACGCTCATACTGAGTAGCTCGGGATACCAAACTCTTCGAGCCCAGCCCGGAGCCACAAGGATGACTTGGGCCCGGTCGCGCCGAATCTTCTTCAACACTCTGGGTAGAAGTGGTATAGGCGGCAAAGCGTACAACAGACCGCAACTCCACTCGCGACGAAAAGCGTCGCCGAGCGAGTGCTGCCTTGGAAATTCCAACGCGCAGAACTGATGACATTGCGCGTTCTCTTCGGTGGCGAATAGATCTAACCAAGGCTCTCCCCACTGTAGAAAGAGCCCTTGCGCCACTTCCGAGTGAAGACGCCATTCGTGATCCATCATGCACCTGCGGCTGAGGTTCGTCCGCCCTGGCGTTTAGGGAACCTGCCAGGTGTTGAACCATCAGGAAAATGCCCTGATGTTCCAGCCATGTCCAGAGGCGCAGAGCCTCCTGACATAGGGTCCACGACCCCACCCCGCCTTGCTTGTTGCAGTACCACATGGCGGTGGTGTTGTCTGAACACCTGCACTACCTTCCCTTTGACAGAGGGAAGGAATGCCTTGAGTGCAAGTCGGATCGCCCGGAGCTCCAGAAGGTTGATATGGAGCCGGGACTCCGCCGGAGACCAGAGGCCTCTGATCTCCGCCTCTCCCATGTGACCGCCCCATCCCAGAAGGGACGCGTCCGTCACAACTGTGTGCTCTGGCTGGGGAAGGGAGAGGGACCTGCCCATGACCCATTGCCGGTTCGAGAGCCACCACTGCAACTGTCTTGCAGTCCCCTCCGAGATCTGAACGTGATCGGACAGATTGCCCTGGTGCTGCACCCACTGGAACTTCAGGTCCCACTGCAGAGCCCGCATATGCCATCTGGCATGATCGACCAGCAGGATGCAGGAGGCCATGAGGCCCAGCAGCCTCAGGGTCATCCGTACCGAAACCCAGGATAAAGGCTGAAAGATCGGAATCATAGCCTGAATATCCCGGACTCGCCGTTCGGGAGGATAGGCCCGAAACTGCGTCGTGTCCAGAACTGCTCCGATGAAAAGGAGCTGTGGATTAGGAATCAGATGCGACTTCGGCACATTGATGGAGAACCCCAGCGAGTGCAGGAGTTCGGCCGTAGTCTGGAGGTGGGAGACGACTGCCTGGGACGAGCCCGCCTTCAGCAGCCAGTCGTCGAGGTAGGGGAAGACTGGAACCCCTGCCCGGCGCAGATGAACTGCGACCACCGCCATCACTTTCGTGAACACCCGAGGGGCACTTGTAAGGCCAAAGGGGAGCACGGTGAACTGAAAATGCTCGAGGCCTACCGTGAACCGAAGGTAACGCCGGTGGGCCGGCAGGACGGGGATGTGAAAATAAGCGTCCTGCAAGTCCAACGCTACCAACTAGTCTCCAGGGTCGAGGGCAGTCAAGACCTGAGCTAGGGTGAGCATCTTGAACTTCTCCTTCCGGAGGAAGCGATTGACGTTCCGGGGGTCCAAGATAGGACGCATGTCCTCCTTGTCCTTTTTGGGCACCAGAAAGTAGTGGGAGTAGCAACCACGTCCTACTTCTGGGGTCGGAACATGCTCGATGGCCCTCTTGGCCAAGAGGGCCGTGACTTCCTTCTGCAGAAGCACCAAGTGATCCCCTGACATGCGGTGGAATTGAGGTGGCATGCCTGGGGGGTGGTCTCGAAGGGGAGGGAGTAGCCCCTTCGGACAATGTCCAAGACCCACCTGTCCGAGGTGATGGCACGCCAGTGGTGAAGGTGATGGCGGACCCTGCCCCTACTGGCGTGCTGTGCACCTGAAAGGAGGGACTAGGATGGCTTGGAGGCCGCGGACGGGGCGGAGGTGGTGGCCTGACCCGCACGCTGGTTGCCCGAACCGCTACGGCGGTAGCCACGTCCCCGGCCACGCGAAGACGCTTGCTGCGCGGGCCGGTGGCTGGTCTGCGGGCGTGACTGGGCGCCCCTTCCGTGGCCACGAAAGGGGCGAAATGCAGAGGTTAGCGGAGGGTGCACAACAGAAAGGCCCAGGGACTTGGCAGTAGCCCGTGAGTCCTTAAAACGCTCCAGCGCATGGTCTGGTTTGGAACCAAAAAGACCGACTCCATCAAAGGGCATGTCCATGAGTGTATTCTGGACATCACCCGAGAAACCAGTTGTTCTCAGCCAGGCGTGGCGACCCAGCGCCACCGTCGTTGCAAGCGATCTGCCCAGCGAGTCGGCGGTATCAAGGCCACAACGTATGGTGTATTTAGCCGCATCTCTACCTTCCGCAATGGCGCGGGTAAGCAGTGTCTGGACCTCCTCAGAACACTGTGGCAAAACAATCGCCACCGAATCCCACAGGGAGTGGGTATATCGGCCCAAAAGGCAAGCGGTGTTGACGGACCGCAAGCCAGCACTGGAGGAAGAAAAAGCCTTCTTCCCAAATTGGTGCAGGCGTTTGGATTCCCTATCCGGAGGGGCGGTAGGGAAGGCGGTTTGGGAGGCAGAGACTTGGACAACCAAGCTCTCGGGGGTGGGATGTTGAGAGAGGAACAAGGGGTCGCCCGGAGCAGGGCGATGGCGTCGGACCAAGTTCCTATCCACAGGAGCCCCTGTGGTGGGCTTGGACCAGGTGCCCAAAAGAACGTCAGATAGTGCATCATTAAACGGCAGCAGTGTCTCCGAAGAGGAAGCTGCAGGCTGAAGCACTTCGGTCAGGAGATTAGTCCTGACAGCCACAGTAGGCAATTGGAGGTGCAAGGCTCCAGCTGCTCTACGCAACACCGTTGCGAAATTTGCTCCCTCCTCCGTAGCCACGGGAGGAGACAGCATGCCAGTGTCAGGGGAAGTGTCTAGACCACTGGCATCCCCAAGCTCCTCTGCCCAGTCCTGATTATACTCACACTGCTGTGAGAGAGGGTCTTCCGACCCCTCCCAGCTCTCCTGGTCCTCCTCTGGTTCAAAATATGGAGGAGGAGGGACATCTGGGACCCAAGGTCTCATCGGAGCCGGCGTCGAGCAACGTCGGTCTGGCTCCATGTCCGGAACCGGAGAGAACTGGGGAACGACGCCGCCCGGAGCGGCGTCGGGAACGGCACCGGGGAGATCGGCGCCTGCGGAGGCGTGGTTAGGTCAACCGGCGTTGATCGGGGTTGCGGTACCACCGGAGCCGGGATCGAGGCCGGGGTCGGGATCAAGGCTGGCGGGACAGGCGACACCGGGACCGGAGTAGTCGGCGACGCCGGAGCAACCCCATCAGGGCCCGCGGGGCCCGAAGGCGCACCGGAGGGACCTTGAGGCCCGAAGAGGCGGGCCATGGCCGACAGGAATTCCTGTATCTCGGCCGGAGTCGCCCCCGAACCCGGGAAGGACGGGTAATGCGGGGGCGGCGCCACAGGCACATCCGGAGCCGCGGGGACGGTGCCGACAGGGGCCTCAGCCGAGTCGCGAGACCGGCGAGGCGAAGTCTTAGAGCGATGGTGCTTCTTAGACTTCTTGTGCTTCGACTTACCCGAGGAGCGCGAAGACTTGGACTCAGACGACCGGCGGGGGCTCCGCGACCGGCCCCATGACCTCTCACGGGACCGGGGCTTGGTGCGGCGCGGAGCCGACTGCCGGACCTCCAGGAGCTTTCGAGACCGCTCTCGCAAAGCCTTCGGGTGAAGTTTCCGGCAGTCAGGGCACGACCTCGTGTCGTGGTCTCAGCCGAGACAGTAGAGACACTCCAGATGCGGGTCTGTGATCGACATCATTCGACCACAGGCGTCGCATGGCTTGAAGCCAGGCATCCCTACGACACCTAGGAGTCGTGAAGACTCGATAAAGAAACAGTGAAAAAATTCACAAAAAAGTTAGTCAAAAATTGACTAGGGCACTGCTCTTCCCGGATCTGCGCTTACTGGCGCGGAAAAAGAAGAACTGACGTCAGCGCGCAGGGGCGGCGTCTAAGTACTGCCCGCGACGTCATCCCAGCGATCACGACGCCGACGACGGACACGGAGCCGCACGACGTTGCCTACCGACGCGCAAGGGTACTGCTACGCAAAAACTTTCCGGATCCAGTCTGACGCCTGGGGATATTCTAAGGTAAGGAATCTGTCACTAACGTGTCTCTTTCAGATTGATGATTCTACAAGAGCAGAGAAAAAACGTTATCATCTATAGCTCGAAATTGCCGCAAGCCGCACCTTAACAGATGCATGTACCAACCGTAACTGAGCTAGCGAGAGACGATAGGGTAGTTCCCTGCCAGGCTATGCTAGTTAAGAATGTAGGTTTAATTTCTGGCACCATAGGCAGAAATGTTCCCATTAAGGTTTACATGTCTTTATTATTGCTTCTGCCTTGACTTAGAGAGAATACACCTGCAGTCCTGAGGAACACAGATCTTTCAATTCATTGAATTTAGGAGCCATGTCCATAAGAGGAGAGAAGTCAGGTCAGGATGAAGGGCCTGGCCTTGGTTCGTCAAAAGTTTACAGGATGTTGGAAGATTAAAGTGGTTGTATTCCAATAGCAGGAGAAGCTCCGTGAACCAATGCTGAGTGGGCCACCTGGGTCCTAACACGATGACACCGCTCTGCTTTCCTATTACTGAGAACCTTTGGTAATAAAGGTATCGGGGCAGGGGGTGATGGTGGTGGGTGGAAGTTAAGCTTCGATTCTGGAGCATCTGTCGAAAGGCATTACCCCCTCGATCATGGATGTGGATGCCAACTTGCATAGAATTGGCATTTGTGGGTTTCTTTTGTTGCAAAGAGATTTCGAGTCGGTTTGCCCCAGAACAAGATCATATTTAGCAAAGACTGATCATACTCCCATTCGTGGAGGCAGTTTCACAGCATGCTGGTGGTATTGTCCATGCAAACTAACACCGAAGACTCTGCTATCATTGACAGGAAAGCTTGGAGACAGTTTGATGGCTTTGAGCAGCAGGAGAGTGATATGTATGCTCTTTAGGAGCAGAGACCATTTTTCTTGAATTTGCAGGTTTTGTAGATGACTGCCCCAGCTCTACAGGGAGGCATCCATAGTCATTACGAAGTTAGGTTTTTGAGGTATGAACATGAGCGCCTCGGACAGGTGGGAGGTCTGGGACCACCAGGTTAGAGCTTCCATCATACCTGTGTGAAGTTCACCAGGTCGTTGAATGATTATTTTGTTTGTCAAGTTAGATTGTTTTTGTATGGATTGCGGAGGACATGAGCCCAGAAGCTAATTGAACACAGACACGAAATTTTTGTTCAAGAGCCAGTTCTTCGAGCCTTCGTTGCGTGTCTTGGGATAAATAGTCTTTGTCTTGGACAGTATCTAGTCTAGTGTTGCAGCACAGGAACAGTATCTTCTTGGATGGAGGAGTTGATCTTTGATAATTTACAGAGAGACCTCATTTGTGAAACAACTTTAGGCAAGCCTCTGTAGCCTTGGATGCTTGAAATGCTGTTGGTGCTTTTATCAACCAGTTGTCCAAGTAGGGGATACTTGATGATGGTCCTTCCTGAAAGAAGCTGCCACATAGCTAGGCAGTAGGCAAAAATGCAGGAAGCTGATTTGAAGCCAAATGGGAGAACTTTGATGCGTTTCCAAAAATACTGGTTTAATTTCTGGAGGCCTATGATGGATCGCTATGCCACGTTTTCGTGCCTATGAGGAAAAACCGAAAATAAGAGCCGTTCCTTGCTGAGAACGTGGGCCTTTCTCTATGTAACCTTTGGTTAGTGTGGCTAGCACTCCCTTCCAGCAGATGGAGATTAGGTGTGCGCCCTCATTTTGATGGAGTGGACGACGGAATCTGGGTGAACTCCAACATCTGACCATATGTGATGAGATCTAGGACTGGTTTGTCCGATGCGATTTTCATCCATAAAACATTTTAGAGTGGTTACTCCCAGAGGATGGCGCAAGAAGCACCAGAACGTTGTCACTGTAGGTAAGGTAGCCTAAGGGCTTCTGAGAGGAATGGAAACATCCTTTATAACGAAGGCTTAAGAACGACAAGCCTTTACAACGAAGTCTGAATCCCGACACAGGCATTACAACGCTGGATTTTTCAACGAATAAAGCATTACAACGAAAATCTTTAAAACGAAAAAGTAGCTGCGTATCATCAATTTAATACACATACATTTAGTACATTAGGGCTCAGAGCTGGGAAAGGAGCGGTTCCTTCATTCTTTCACTACAAGGTAGAAAATAAACTTATTTTAAACTGGGTGGCATTCTTGGATCTCCGTTTTTCCAAAACGGTTTGTACAGGGTATTGTCTGGGCGGGCTCTGGCGGTGCTGCAAAAATGCCAGTTCTCTTCTGATCAAAACCACAGATGCTGCTACAGAATCTCAAAACGAAAAGGTGCTTATTAGTGTGTAAATTGACACCACAGAGCTCCATGTCGAGTGATGCCCAAAAACAATACAAGTACATTTTATCGCGAAGAACAAAGGAAATTGCTCAGTGGGATAAATGCCTGCTGCTGAGATCTGTGCATGAATGGATCAATACGCTTAAAAGCACCAGCATCCAAGCGCTACCATCACGCAACAGACTTCGTGCCAGCTCTTCTCCTAGCTACTTTTCAACTTTGAGTTCGATTAAATGATTACCATTAGTCTTGGCGGATAACAATACCCACAATTCATGGCACTTCGAAGGGCTGTGAGCGACGTGGTAGAAGCAGTTGTTGGGAAATATCCTACATGCTATTACCTACACAGCCTGAATCCAAATATATCACTGTCCCAGAATCCTACCTTTTGCCGTGCTCCTGTGCTCCCACATGTGGCTTATGTTTGAACAAAAGCAGGAAAATAACTTCTCATGCAGGCGAGCTAGGGTGGCTCAAACGAAGGGGGTGTGAGATACTTACCTGAGGCTGGCTCTCCTCAGCAGCACTAAAAGTAAACGGGAATAAGAAATGGCAGGAAAGAAAGGCAGAGGTGCGAAAGCAGCGTTGAGTCAATGCAAGGATGTGGGGGGTGGGGGGAAGGGGATGGGGTGGGAGGGGCACCTAGTGTGGGTCTTAGGGCTCATAGCTGGGCATTGGGGGGGGAGGAAGGGGTGCGTCCTGTAAAGTATTCAATTTTGCTTCACAGCAGGAAACGAAACACTGCAGCCATTCCTTAAAACTTTCAACATTCAGCAAAATGCTGTACTCGTTAAAAGCAATTAACTTTCCACTAGGAAGCGGCAATGGAACAGAGACAGGAACCTTCAGTACGCATTTAAAAAAAAACATAGGTATTAGTAAATACCATTAGGCATTTTACTGTAAGCGTTGTCCAAGTATGGGTGATATTGCCATTCGTGGTAATGGCATATTCTATGATTACCTAGGTGGCGGCGTGAAAAAGTGTTTCGAAAAGACTGGCTTTGTGAGGGCACTGCCGTTGTAATGCAGGCGTACTAAAAGCCTTAGTTGTAAAGGCTTTCATTATTATGTCATACATCTGAGAGGATAGCTAAGTCTGATACTTCTGGTATCCTCCTTGATCCGGATTAGTGTCTTTTGTGGGGACCTCTAAAGGGTGCTTCTTTCGAAATTGTAATGTGCCAAAAGATCTTGCAGTGTCAGTCAGCCTTCATTATTTGCAAGGCGTGGTCAACATGCTTGCCAAACAGAGCGTCGCCATGGTAAAGGTAAAAATATTAGCTACAGGTTGCACTTCCAGTTCTGAATGTTGTGGCCTTGGACCAACATTGGCGTCTAAGGGCTACTGACCCTGCCAGTTGTGGGAAACCTACTGAAGCTATATCTATAGGGCAATCCGTTTTCGGATGAGGACGTTTTGCCCCCCCCTGGAGAATTTTTTTGTTACTACCCTTTGTCTTCCGGCAGAAATTCTATGTATGTGGCAATGTCTAACCACATCTGGTGGTTATATCTGCACCATATTGCCAGTGAATTGGCAGCCCGTACAGTAGCACCTGGCATTGTTGAGAAAGTCTCCTTGCTGGTTAGGCAGGGCTATGAGTGACAGGGTTTTCCAAGATTGTAATTCATTCTGGATATATCAACAATTTGTCTGGGTGACTGACATTGTTGGATCTCATCATATAAGGTAACTTGTCCCCATCCAACCCCGGATGGGTTTCTCATGTTACATTTGTATCATACCTGTATTCTTACAGATAGCCACATTGTACTAGGATCATAGTAACTGTATGAGCTTAATATCAGATCTCTACAAATGTTCAACCCGGGGCTTTTTACTGTAATCTATTCCCATCGAGGGAATGTAACCTATATGTTTGCTGATCTATGCACTGTCTTATCTCTACATGTGTCGATTGTCTTGCATCTGATTATGTATGCGTTAACTTTTAGCTCACTTATTCCCAATTTTTATTGCAAAAGAATGACTTGGCGCGACTTAGACACTTAGATCATAGACTTGCACTGACACTGATCCGAATAGTATGGTGTACATTGACGATATATGATATAATTACATAAGCAGTTTATTTTCACAATCTACCCCATGGTCATGTTTCTAATATGACAGACTCAACACACCTAGTATAAACTGTACCTTAAGTCGTACATCAACCACGGCTTTAGTATTGAAGTGAATATGTGCATGGATTAGATGTTGACATACTTTCACATGGTGTTCACATATCACGCACAAGATCGACAGATTCCTTAGCCCAGAAACTGGTACGTTATAGACTTTCCTTTTGACGCATTACGACATAACTTATTCTTTCACTACACGCGGACACAGCATGTGGCTCTGGAGATCAGGGAGGAGTATATTCTTCCATTTGGTGTTTAGGTTTACATTCTAGTGGTCACAGACCTTTTACATATTTAAACACTTCCGGGTCGCGTATCTGACTGCCTCCGGTTCAGAATGCGTTTTCGGCAGTGTGTGGAGTTGACAGCATACTCGCTTCAGGTAGAAATTTGATATACATCATTTTCTTGAGACCATACTCTTGGCTTTCCCTTGCCCACCATTGATTATTACTGATTTAGTTACTTTGTTACATTAACAGATCTCTCGTGGCTCACATCGGCCTTCATGTTAATTTTTCCCTTCGCACACATCGGCACGAAATTGAATAACTAAAGAATACACGTCTGATGCTATAACTTTAAAGGTAAGGGGTCTAGAACCTTTGGACTAATGATATTTTCTCTAACTCCATAAGATTTGAACGCATTATTATTAGCATTAATATAAGTTGTTACTCCTTTAGATTTACGGCACAGAATTAATTGGATTTGTGATACTGGAATGTGTAATGACCAGCCGGGTCGGAATTATAACCAGCAGTAAGGTGAGATTCAGCTATTAGTGTAAGATTTGAATACATTGGTTGTTTTTTCTGTAGATATCACTTTAGCACTTTATTATGATACCGTTATATTCTAATTTTAGGCGTTGAATTCCTTATCTGAAACGTTACAGGTAGGCCCTGTTCCGTGCCTTTGTGGGTTGTTTCAGACGTTTTATTATATTTGAATCCTTGCATGTTTCAGCACTGAATTATTACAAACTCTTATTATCATGAACTTATTGACATACGGGATGCACGCTTGCCTTCACTCTTAATACACATTGTACACCTTACTTAGGCGCACACACTCTTGGGTATCCTCTTCACAATGGTTGCAACAGACGTTATCTGACTGTGATATTGAGTCATAGTTTTCTCAAATTCAATGGTGTATGTTTTAGGGTTCCCACTTTAAAGGGGATTACTTTTTCACCTTTTATCGATCTGTCCACATGTGTTCACACCATGGGGTGTTTAAGTTACACCTCTAGACTATGTGGGGTTTGTGTTTACCACTACTGTTCGTGAGAATGTATTACACTTAATGATATGAATCCCGTTTTGTGTCATTTCCAGCCCTGAAGTCGAGGGTTAATACCCTAACGACGAAACACGTGTTGGCTGGACTTTGTGTTTTTCTTGAATAAAGACAAAGAAAATACTTCAAGAGACATTACTTGCCTCCCTCTACTTACCTACATTTGATGAACTTTCATTCTACACGGAAGCGTGTGCATAGGATTTGACATTTACTTCGGACCCTCGGGTCCCACCTTTGAGGGTTTTAGGGGTTTTTCCCTCACCTGTTGCACCGCGAGAATTACATTTTGTTTGTTTATACTACGTTATTTTGGCAGGCGCCATTATTCCTGTGTGAATTAACACCCCCATATTGCTAGCAACAATTTGAATAGGTTGCACAGCTTTTCTATTTAAAATCATAAGGAAAACAAACCAACTTTTTTTTTTGCTATTGGAATCAGGAAGCGTTTGGCTGATCATTCCATAAGGGTATGGACCAAAAATCATCTGGTGGGGAATCCACCAGTTGTGGGCCTTCTCTCTATCACCACCAGATGTGAACGGGTCGTACTCGGGAAGCATGGTAAAAATTGATACTGGGATCATTCTTTCAGTGGTAGGAGCATCAGAGAATGCGGACATATCGGACAGGATGCGACCTTGCAGGCTCGGGAAAGTGTTTGTAGCAATCCTGTAACATGCCCTGTAGGTCTAGTACTAGAGCTCCATGGACCTGATCAATGGCTCCGACGTTGGAGGCGGAGCAAAGTGGAGAAATTGCTCCACATATTGTCTCTCCATATAATGCTGACTGTTGCAGACATACTCATATTAGTCCATGTAATTCTTGACATTAAGTTTATTCTGGATTATGTATCTTTTGTTCTTGTTGATGGCTATGGTGCCTGTCGTCATTTATGTTGTCATCAAGATCATAGTCGACACTAGCGGACGTAGACAAGGCCGTCACCGCAGATGATCGTCACAGATGAGGGCCGTCACCGTAGCTGACAGTCATCGTAGCTGACAGTCATCGTAGCTGACAGTCATCGTAGCTGACATATACAAGGCAGTTTGCAGAAGGCAGTCACAGACGAGGCAGTCGCATAGATGAGGCCGTCGCAGAAAGCAGTCATAGATCAGACTCCTGCAGAGGAGGCTGTCACAGAGGCTGCCTGAGGCCACTGCAGACTGCAGTCAGGCCGCCGCAGACTGCCGTGAGGCCGCTGCAAACACAGTTGTGGTAGTCTACGTTGTCATATTTGTTAATGAATTTGACTGCAGTTTTGCCGCAGACGCCTCATTGCCAGGTTATCAGGATTTCCCTGATCGGGAATGAAGAGGGAGTTGTATGGTCTGCCTCTGAGGAAGTTTTTTCCAATTTTCTTTCTGTGAGAAGTGCCTTATCAAGACTCCTGGTAAGTCTTTTTATGGCTTTTTTGTGCGCCTTCTGGATACCCTTGGCGTGACCCCTCCCTTTGACCTTGAGTTTTGAAGAAAAGGTTAGACATTGTTTTCCATTACCTTGTTTTCGGCTACTCTGACATATGTGCCAGGATCAGAGAAATGAAACATGAAATATAGTCTTGGATGATCCAAAAATTATTAATTGCTGAAAAAAAACTGAGCATCGCTCAAGGAGACTCACTTCACACAAAGTGCAATAGAAGATCTGAGGGACTCAGCCTCTGTTGAAAATGTTCTAGAGGGTGCTGTCGCCCGATTGGGTTAGTTCAAGTTTGGTCCTTTTAAAAAAAAGGAAATAGATAGGCTATTAAACTGACTTTTTCCATTGCATTATAGCCTATGATAGTGATACATACTGTGTTATGATGGTACCGTGGGACTCCCACTTCAATGACTGAGAATGATTGGATCATGTGAATCTATGAAAGATCCAATACTAGAGAACGGGGTTTGGGGGTGCCTTAAAGGATAAGGCACCCCCAAACTGCAAGCCCAGAGTCCATTGCTTTTTTGGCAGGGCACAGTAGGGACTTTTTGGCCCAAGCTCCATATTTCCCCAAACCAGTTACACATTGCCTTTGGTCTTGCATAATGCCTTAAGTAGAATTTCTAGAGCAGCTGCATATGGGGTAGAGATACGCAATGCCAACTGTGTGCACAAGAATGATTATGGTTACTTACCACAAGGATGTTATTTAGCTTGAATAATTTTCTGGATTCACATGCTGTGCATTATTCTGCCATATAGTGCTTAGGTCCAGAATCCCCTCTTGTATTCTCTTTTCTTGTTGCGATTAGTCAGTTACCATTTGGTGCCCTGTCCATGGACGACCACCTCTGAACTCCCTGTGCGTGACCGCTATCTTTAGATTCTTCATTCCCCGGTGACTTGGTTCTTCATCTTACTTTAAACTGGCTTCCTGGTTATTTTTATTTTTTATAAAAAGGTTAATTTATCACTATTTTTTATAGTTTGCTCTGTTCTACCTTTTGCTGGTGTTTGACTTTGACGTGTTCTCTTAATTGTGGTGGCTGGGTTTGAAATGAGCTTGAACATGCAATCAAATGCTTTCAAAACTTCTATTCCACCTGTGATGCTCTATTCATGTGGATATTTACATGGTTTTTTATCAGTGTGGACTGATGACCAGGTAGCTGCCATACATATGCATTTAACGTGACATTTGCTAAGGCGGCTAGAGTGACTCCTGTCTTCGTGCAGACTTTGGGAGACGCACTAAAGTATACAAGAATTCCATTAATCACTTTTTTGCATACTTTAGTGTCGCCCTAAGGGAGACTGGTATGTCCAGACCTGGGTCCTGTGCACACTGTCACTGGAACCAAGCTGTACTTGGCTGATGACCCCCTAACTAGGGCAAAACAAGTCCTAGCTTGCTTGTGTTCTGACCTGGCAATTTGAGTTTGACTGTTCCCACTAGAGCAGGGTCAAAACTGATTTGCATACAGCTGGATCCAAACTGAGGTGGCATGGTGTGCAAAATAATCGACTGAGATGCAGCCCGAGTAATTAGCAGTGGCTGAGATTAATTCAAGTATTCCAACCATCACTTTTTGTATAGTTGCCATGTAGTCTCTTGCAGTTGTGGGATGACTGCTTGCAGCGTTGTCATTTGGAATTTGTGTGTCTATTGGGCACAGAGACTTGCCTGATTTTGAAACTAGGAAATATGTGGAGTAGTTCGTTTCCATGACCGATTTCTTTTTGAGGCAGCCTTTTTATTGCTGGTTTCTGCAACAGCTCCTACACCTCCCGCCGTAGGTATGATCTTTCCCGTTTCAAACTTGGTTTTTCCTTTGGTTCCTGTCTTGGTTGGTGTATCAGTTCTATGCACAATATCCACGTTGGATGATGGTGAGGATCCATTTGTCTGATGTGACCCATGTCTACTCATGAAGACAAGCCACTGGTGTGATGTGGAGGGGGCTCTGTATTGAGGAGTCACTCTGGACAGTTGTCCCAACTCACTCTCCTGTGAAAGGACTGCCTTTGTGGTGCTTGTTCTGCAGGGAACACTGCTGTGTTCCCTGCAGATGGCTTGTCTGCTGTAAGGATTGGAGCAAACTGGTGGATTTGAAGCACCATTTCTGTTGGTCTTTTTGAGAGGGCACCACTCTTCTCCAATGGCCCGTAAACCGCAAAACCCCCATGGACTTAGCGGTCTCATTGCCCTTTAACTGATGGTGTCTCATCCACTGCACTGCGAAAGCGCTTCTCTGTTGAAGGGGTTATTCATTATGTTAGTCTTGACCTCATTTTTTTTTTTTAAACCGGACACCCGCAGCCAGGAGTGCCATCCTAGTATTGTTCCGGACACCAGCTGTGTCTGCTGCATTTAGTACAAAATTGAGGCACATTTTGGCAATAGCCTTTCTCTCTTTAACGAGCACCTTTGTTCTTTTGATACTGCTCTGGCAGGTGTTTCAGCAATTCTGCCACCTCTTACCAGTGTTGGTGGGCACACCTATCCAGTAGGGTACTGGAGTTGCCAATGTGACATCGTGTTGTGGCACCTCTCAAATTTTTGCCCCACCATCTCAATCTCTCTCAGCTTTTCAGGACCTGGCCCCCGATGAAGTTGGAACATTAGCATTTTTCCTAGCAGTGGCCACTATAATGGAGTCCGCTGTAGTGTTACCTTGTATGTAAGCAGGGTCCCTTTCCACTCTTGATGTTACCGGTTTGCAGGATGCTGGCTCCTTTAACACCTTTTCCCTGGTCCAAAATGATAGGTAGCATTGGCACTTGCTTTGTGAGGGTAGAAGGTTTTTGAGTAGGAATCATGTAGGTCTCTTTTCCTCCTCTAGCTGGACCCCATTCTTGTCTGTTCTTTTGACCATGTTATACATGGCAATGCTGTCTGAAGGCGAAGGCCTCTACCGATGTGTCAACTCACTCTACCGGGGCGTCCGCGTTTAGTTCTGCCACTGTTCTTCCCTGTCCTCAGCGTCATGGAATACCAGCTGAGCTTCAGGATCTTATCAGAACATTACGTGTTGTTCCTCCTCTTGGGGCTCTGGTGTCACTGGTAGCTCCAGGTCTGCGGCACTGGTAGCTCCATGTCAGCCATCTCCACTTCTCCGTGGCCCTTTGCCATTGACTGAAATCGAAATTTCCAAAGAGGTATTCAAATCCTTTTTCTGGAGGACTGCTGCCATCTCTGCTTCGAGCCGCCTTTTTTCCGCTCGACCTAAAGCACTTCATCATCAATTGCAACTTGAGTAACCTTTTATTCTGCACCAGTGCTTTGGCTTCGGTCTTCTAAGTCCTCTCCTGCGCTGGTTTTTCGGATGAGAACTCTCCTGAGGTGTCCTGGTTTTGGGACCCAAGAGGTTTTTTCTTTTCAACTTGCCTTCGAGACAGTCTTTGAGGGCTTCTAGTCTGAAGGCCTTGGTTCAACTAACCCCTGTTTTTAGGTTTTGTTTAGGCAGTGCTTGCACTGTCTCTTCAAAATATGCTGTATTCAGGTATGGACTTGAAGCTCTGCCCACTCTCCGTCCATATTTTTCATTGCCTTGTGTCAATGTTCTTTGTGAATGTTGGCTTTTGATTTAATAGGCTTATTAGTCCCTCCTCAGTACCATTCTTTAATCTTACCTCCCATGAGAACTGGCCCTTTTACATGTGTTGTTACTCAGTATCTTTAATTTGATGTTACTGGGCACTATTTTGGTACTTAGTATGTTTCGATATTGCTGTAGCAGGCATGGCAGGCTGTCCCTTTCCTGCAACCAGTTATTTTTTGTTAGTATTTTAACGTGGAAGACGAGATTTTTGTTTTTTCATTTGGATTTCTCAAAATTGTATTAACACGCTGCAAAAGTAAATGTATTTTATTTTTTAATCCCTTTCCCTTGTAATTGAATGCAATATTTTTTTTGATGTGTTCATTTGTTTCGTCTTTCCCTTCTATTCGAATGCCACATTGTTTTCTTTGCTTTGTGTGCGTTAATAAGCGCTTTTAGTATGGTCGTTTTTTTTTGTTCCCTGCAAACCGTTTGTGGGTTTAAAGTGCAGTGTGACCGTGCTGATGAAAATGACCATGCCTTTTATTTATGTGTTTTAAAAACCTGCAAGCGGTGCGTAAACACGCACTTTGTACTTCTAGTCGTTGCTTACGAGAAGCAAGGCTGGCAGTAACTGCGCCTCTTTTACTGCCAGACTTGCTTCTCGTAAGCAAGTACTATAAAACACAAATAAAAGGCATTGCCATTTACAATGCCAGTAGCTTTAACTACTGCAAATGTGAGACCTATTGCATTGCAAATGCTTGTTAAGCATTACCTGTCCATGTTTCTCTTTGTGCTTTTTCTGCATCTGTTCCTGGTCAACATCGATGCCAAGGTAGAGACCAGAGTCTTGTCCTTTGCCCCTCTTGGCGACCTTTACCTCTTTCTCACACAACAGACCAACAGGTCCCTCAGCGACTAGCTGCTCTTCTGTGCCTGCATGGAGTAGTGTGCCTGCCTCAGCTTCTCTTTGGTTCGGTCTGTGGTTTGAATTTGGTGCACGCCGCGCAGCCCTTGGTGTTGTGGTTCCCTCAACAAGCAGATTGAACACATAGTTGTAGTTTCCGTGGGCAAACTTGTGGTGGTACTCGTCAAAATCTAAAGTGAGTGTCTCCATAGCCCCCAGTGAAAATCGCCCCTTTGGCTGTACAATCCCTGACCTCCCCACTTATTTGCCCACGTGCCCCCACCTACTGCTAGTGTTTGGTGGATACCTTAGTGATATCAGTTATGCTCTTCTCCTCCGCTCTTCAATGTTGACTGTAGGTTGAAATTTTGGAATTGTTCGATCTGTGGCTTTATCCTCTTTTCTTTAGATGTCTGAAGAGCCCTCAGCAATAACTTCCAGACACAGCGGCAGAAACATAAATCTAAAGATTGCCACCACACAGAAGGGGTTTCTGGGGTGTGTCTGACATCAGGAGAGGGATAAACAAGGCACCAAATGGTAACAGACGAAGCTCAAAATAAAAAAATACAAAATAAGGACTACAAAACGAGAATTCTGGGCCCAACCACTAGATGGTGGAATAATGAGCAGCATATGAATCCAGAATACATTCACGCCACAAGACAAATCAGTGAAGACCAAACTATGCCTCCGAAGAACTCAACATGATGCTGGGGAAACCACAGAAATGATACCCCCTACTCTGGGCATCCATACAGGCCTCTGTGCATGGCCTTCAACAGTGGAGTCAGGTTGAAAGGTGTGGCTTTTGGTCAAACCTTACACCCATTCATTAGTCCATAATTTTGGGATGACAAAGTTTTGGAGCAGGTGCATAAGGCAGCAGTCTTTCTTTTCCCAAACCTTGGAGCTCCCAGAAACAGCTATACATGGTTGGGAGAATCTGCTAGATACAGGATGGGGTAGACAGCAAAACCCTATGCCTGGCAGTATTACTGAAGGAATCTGAGAGCTCAATGATGTCAATGGGTGAGTTTATTAGCAGCACCCAGTGGGGGGTGAGAGTTATCATTTGCTCTGCATCCGTAACGTCGCAAGAGGAGTTGGGGCCTGGGCCCTAGAGGGAAGCAGCAGGCTATAGGCACAAAATCCAGTTCAACACAAATCAGCTTACAGAAGTCTTTGCTTGGTAAGTAGTGGTTGATACCCTGTACCCAGCCACATGTGTTGTCATAACTCACTGGGTATTGTGAGCAGAGTCAGCACCCAAGACGCTGTGTACACCACACACTGCACTTTTGGGGAAGTAGCACATTACCCAATACGAAGAATATTTTTTCTTGATTCACAATTCAAAACTATGAATTAAAAAAATGGCAGATTGTAGTGAGCAGCTCCTTTTTTTCCAGTGATACATGATGGATGATCTCCAGCATCAGAGGATGCTGCCTCTGCCCCACCTTACTCCCCTTTCTAATACCACTCCACAAAATTGGTTAGCTTTGCTGATCTGGATACAGGGATCGAAAAAGAAATTGGCTCTTTGAGCTATGTGAATCAGGATCATAAAAGGAAAAAATAAAATGGTGGCTTTGCAAATGTGATGGCTTTATCTGCATCTATCCAATCCATCCACACCCACATGCTCCTTTTGGGATCAGGGGCGGCTCCTCCCTGCTCCCTTATACCACTCATGCGTTTTACTGTAACATGCTACTGCGGACACCTCACATCAAAGCCAAATTCGACAAACATTTACTATCAGTCGTCCAACCGCAATCCCTGTTCATTTGGTGTGCATCTGGTTATGTAAAAATAGCCACCAAAGCAAGCTTTTTCAATCACCTCTTCCGGTTTCCGGCTCAGAGCCTAGTGGGCGTAGCGAGGATCGCGGAGCAAGGCAGCGCGAGGACACGGGCGGTGCACGAGGACAGGGGAAAGCTGCCGCCACCTCAAGGAGTCCCGCTAAATCGCCTGTGCCGCAGACCCGCTTTACGACGCTGAACCGCTGACCCGCCTCTTGCAACTGCAGCACACAGGGACACGATGCGGTAAGCGTAGTATGGCGCACGCGGCTGCTGTTAGTTGGCGGCCGCAAAGAGCGCGCCCTTGGCAATACTGCGGAGGCGGCCCAACTAGGCGCGGGTGCAGCACTGCCAGGAGGCCCCGCTCGCCGCCGGTGGGTTCTGGGGGGCCAACGCCAATCAACAGGCTAGGCGTCAAGCAGCAAGGGGTTAAGGAGGGTAAAGTGGAAGAAAGCTGTAGTGCGGCAAGAGACTTTCTTCCACTGCGCCACAAAGGCAGCAACAGGGAGGGGGGAGGCGGGGAGCCTGCCTTCCTCCTCAGTTCTCCAACCTCCAACTCTTCCAACTGCCCCCTACAACAATACAACAGCATATAGCGACGCAACTAGCCGCTCACCATCCCTCACAGGTGTCCGAAGCGGGCCATACTAGTCTCTTTTGCTCTCCACAAGCATCTACGGTCTTCAGCCCTAGCATTACCTCCCCGGCCATATTAACAAATCTACCACCAACGGTTCTCGGAAAAAACACATTGCTGCCCCAGCCTCCCAGCAGCTACCAGCAGACAGCAGCCTCTTCTGTTCATCGCCCCATTAAGTAAGCATTTAATCAAGCAAGCAGTGGCAGTTACAGCTGTCTAGGACCAATTAAGGATATACCAAGCTCCAACTGCATAAGACCACCACAGCACACCATGATTTCAGGTCGCATACGAGGAGGTCCAACTCTCAAAAGCAACTTAAACAAGCGTAAAAGAAAGCCCCAGACATCAGAAGGCTCTGCGGACGAACCACAGCCGAAAATCAGGCCAGACCTACAGCGAGATTGCTCTTTAATTGAAATAGAGTGACATAACCGACTCAAGCGGCGCCTCTCCGAGAACGGGAAAAGCCAAATTCCTAAATCATTGTCCGACTCCATCAGCCACAGATCCACACGAAATTTCGGTTTTTTAAAAATGCGGGCGATATTCTCCTCTCAAGCACCACAGCAGCCCAGGGCCTCCAGAGACCCCCCCAACCGCTTCAACTACCCCGTCCACAGGGTAGCAGCAACAATAGGGAAAACCCAGACACTGGGGCTGACAAATCCACGTTAGCCGTCTCAGGACAGATCCCACAGTGCCAAACTACACTCTGGTCCCAGAACCCTCAATTTCCGGTCAAGATGGTGGTGGCTGACATAACGGCAATCCTAGAGCACGGACCGAAGAAAGTGAGGCAATCCTCCCCTGAAGGGTGGGGAGATTGTGTATCAGAGACACCCACCTCTGGAATCGCGTTCCAAAGTAAAAACAAAAGGAGGCAACTGCACCACAACTGAGGTACTAACTATATGCGAGCTGGAAAGCCCGTGGTCGGACAGCACGCCGCATAAACAACCAGAATCCCCCTAAAGATACGAAACCCAAATCTGCACCATCAACGAACAGCTCGGACATAGAACATAAAACACCATCAACATCGCCATCATTACAAACCAAATTAGAGAGGTCACAAAGACTCGAGCCCGAGGATCCTGTACAACACTCATACCTTGGCACGGAAGAGTGGGAGGGTCTACTGGCAACCTATACTCCGGGCTCCCCAGCTAAGCATGAGAACGACTCCTATAAAATTGACAGCTGAGGGGCACCAGGAAGTTGGGAGATCCAAGCGACTGGCAATCCAATCACAGACACAGAATCGGGACGACCACCAGGAGAGGCGCACAAACCAGACCCTGGAAGTGCCTGGACAAGCTTTTTAAAAACAGTGCAACTCCTGGTAGAGGCCCTCCAATACCAATCTGACAAAATTGACACAGCTAACCTTACTGAACACCCTGGCAGTTTGTGGTTGCCACTGACGGGAAGCTAGGTGCGGTAAACACTTTTCTACAAAACATACAGGATCACACACAAACTAACAAATTAAGCTGTGGATTTGGCCCGGTTGTTGATAAACTAGCTTCCCTTCCATCCATACTGAGTAACTTGTGCACACAACTCAAAAGGGCATCCCAACGCTCAAATACACTGCCTCCAGACAAATCCACTACTGCGATCCAAGAATCCACAGCAACACATCAGACCTCAACCCTGAAAGAAGAGATTTTCATCGAGACAATATCAAAACATATTATAATAAACGAGGGCTTCAAAATCAAAACACCAAGCCAACCAGCCGGCTCTCTCCCGATAGACCAATTGGACAATCAAATGAATGCAAGGCAAAGATGCGCACAAAGACGGAAAGGCCGAAACCAAAAACCGGGCTCAAATCAGGAAGGCTTCCTGCGCCTCTTCAGGTCAACATCAGCTCAAAACGAGAAATCAAGAAAGCCCAACCACATCGGAAGGGAGTCAAACATAACAGATGTCAAAATGGGACAAAATCAAATCTACACCAGAGGAACGCAAGGTGTAAACACAACTCAGCCTATTATGAAGGCTGTGAAAGATACAAAACTTTCATCCAAATGGCAACATTAACAACCTTCGAAGCAACGAAGAGGAGGAGTCAGTGGGAACTGCTCACTGTGCAACGAACAGCTCACTGATTGGAACAAATCCAACGCACTCGTAAACCAGCAATCTATTAACACTCACCGATTATGGTGCCGATAAGGGAGCTCAGGCAACCATGGCAAGTCTGAAAAATTACAATGACCAACACTCGAACTCCAGGAAGCCAAATGGCACAATGACAAGCAAAATCAATTCTAAAAGCGTAAGTAAAACGCAAATTGACTCCACTGCACAACCAAGCTCTCAAGGGAGGCCAGAAGTTCAGGTACTCCCAAAGCAAAAATCGCAGTAGCTTGGAAATTCTCCAGCAGGGAATGACAGGACAACCGCCTGGAACTGTACACAATCCAAAAACTCAAAATAGTGAAGGAAGCACGGCAGTCCCCAGGCACTCAGCCTCACCAGGAGCATTAGGTAACAAGACCATCATCCAGCCCCAAAAAAAAATAATCACAAAACCTTCCCGCCGGAGATCTCCGGCTTGGAAATCAACACCCTCTGGTTCACACCTGAATATAGATCAAAACGTACACATGACATCTTGAATCGAGGGAACATACTGCGCCTGTTGTCTCATATACCAACTCTGACAGAGGTGACGTTGGATTTGGTCTCAATAGAGTTCATTAGACGCAAGGATTCCTTGGAAGGAGAAGGTACAAAGACGACATGGGGATCGGAATCAACTGCACAAAAAATACTTTTAGAAAGCTGCACCTTTAGAAGCTGGGGGATAATCATCACTCCGTACACCGAGTCCGGATACCCTGACCTGCTAATCCCAGAAAATACAAATGTTGCTCAAGCAAATCTAAAAAGAACCGCAACATCAGTGATCAGAGGAGCAGTGGGGCACTTTCGAACGAACAAAGATTTCTCAAGAAAATTGCAGTAGCAGTCAGGATCCCGTACCGCCACCAACCTGGCAAACAGATCGGAGATGGATCTCAAGGACAATAAACAATCAAAAAAACTGACAATAACAATACACCAGTCAACCGCGAACAACCAGCGCAAACAGACTCCTACGAATATGCTCATGGAATGTAAACGGTCTAGCCAATAAAATGACAGACCCAGATTTTGTCACCTACCTAAGGTCATTTGACATCATAGCACTACAAGAAACCCGACTGATCGATCCTCCGCACCTAGAGGGATATTTGCGGTTTTTTCACCCCGTGCAATCGGCCCAGGGTCTTCAGCAACTATGGCAATAAACCTTCTAACTCCGTACGCAACACTAGAAAAAGGGGTACCAACATCATGATAATCAATGCTTATGTCCACCCAAAATGGAAAACTAAGGCAGCAAAGGAATTGTGCGACTTTCTGGAGGCATGCATAAGGGAAGGGGCAACAACAGGCCTTATTCTCACCGGGGATCTCAACCTAATGGTGCCTCAACAGACGACAAAGTGTCCCTTCAAATTTCAATCTGGAACATTCCAATGCAAGGGAAACCCCCACCGGGCTAATAAACCAAAACCGGAAAGCGGCTACTTGAGGACCTTGGACACCTCAACCTCAGAGCAATCAACAGCAGATCTGCCAGTGACAACCCTCCTGCAATCACTCATTGCTCGTCAACAGTAAACACAATACTAGACTACACTTTCATCTCTCTAAGTCTATTTCATCAAATCTCTTCATTTCATCTGGATGGCCAAGCTGATAGCGACCATCGCCCTCAAGAAATCATGCTTAGAACAAACATGCCTATGTTCGATCGGTCCCTGACCCTTCAAGGATCAGAGCTTACAATTAACTTTAGAAGAATTAAGTTCACACAAGCAGCGGACGGCAGCCTGCTGGAAAACTCAATATTTCAATTTGAGTAACAGGTTGGATCAAGCGAAATTGGGAAATGGGAGAATTTTACCACAACAATGGCAGCTTACGCCACTTTGATCAGACCAATGATCCCACAGAGACAGCAGTATGAAGCACATGTCAAAAACTGACAAAGCAAATTAAGCTTATTAAAAACTCAATTTATCGCACGTTGAGACACCTCCGATATAACCCAACTGACAAAACGCAACTAGCACTGCTACGAAAGCAAAAGGTGCTGTTGAGGAGACAAAAATGGGAAGCTAACAGATCCGCAGAGGATGAGCTCTGGGCGAAATTACATGCAGACAAAACAGTGACAGAGCAAGATTCTGGGGAACAATAAACCGCTTCATTCGTCCTTCACATGAGGGAATCTCTTCCAATATCTCAGAAAAAGTTTGGGTAAATTACCTCAGGATTCATTTCCATCAAGACACCGAATCTGTGGCTATGGAACCATCGAAATTAATTCAGGATGTGTGCCAACAGACACTGCTTGGGCGGCACACAACTCCCCAGACCTTGAAACACCAGAGGGACACTTACCAATGGATGTACCGTTAAACAGAAAAATCAGTACTATCAAGCGGCAAACGGGGAAGGAGAGAGGAGAGGCCCCCAGCCCCAACGGAATTCCACTGGTTCTTTACAAACAAGATGCAAACCTCTGGGCAGAGCCACTGAAACCTCTTTTCACTGAAATAAGGCTACTGAACATACTCCCACGCTCCGGGAAAGGATCAATAATCTCCCCAAACTTCAAGTCAGGTGACAAGTCCTCACCAAAAAATTATCCGCTAGTGGCACTCCTGGACAACGAGGCAAAATTCTCCGCAGGAACACAACTAGAAGAGCTCCCAGCCTGGGCCAAAAAGAAATCAGTTATACCACCTAACCAGACTGGTTTTGCAAAATCCGTCCGAACAACAAACAACCTAGCCATGGCAATGCTAATCGACAAGGCGGAATCAACAAAAATGCCTTTACACCTATGCTTTATCGACTATAAGGCTGCCTTTGATCACAAATCCCAACAGCTTGTAGGCCAAACTGAGGAGCTGGGGCATTCCACAGCCCCTGCTGAACCGGATAATCAATTTCCACTCAGACGAACAAGTTACTTACCTTCGGCAACAATATATCTGTAAGAAACATTAGTTAGTTATAAATTCCTTACCTTAGAATTACCCCCAGGCGTTAACACTAGATCCGGAAAGTTTTTTTGTCAGCAGTACCTCTGCTTGTCGGAAGGTAGCGTCGGTCGGTTCCGCGTGCGTCGTCGTGGTCGCCAGGATAACGTCGCGGCAGCTACTTGGACGCCGCCCTCGCGCACTGACGTCAGTTCTGTACACAACTTTCCGAGCCAGAAACGCAGAGCCATGCAAGACACTGACCACTGGTGCACAAAACTAGGGCCCTGAAAGGACATCCTTAACCCTAGAAATCAGTTCGTAGAACGGGGAGGATGGGTGGGGCGGTAAGGAATCTATAACTAGCTAATGTTTCTTACAGATATATCGTTAACGAAGGTAAGTAACTTGTTCATCTGAAAGAAACACATTAGTTATAGATTCCTTACCTTAGAATAGATACCCCAGCAATACCAACCCCGGAGGTGGGTCTGCAAACCAAGATTACACCAGAAAGTCCTGGAGAACAGAACGGCCAAAGAAGCCGTCTCTCCGGACTTGATTGTCAAGGCAGTAGTGTCTGGTAAAGGTGTGCAGCGAAGCCCACATAGCTGCCTGACAAATGTCACTCAGAGGAACTCCACGTCCCAAAGCAGTAGTTGCTGCCGTCGCCCTGGTGGAGTGGGCGCGCAGCCCTACTGGAGGCTCCTTCTTTGCCAAAGAATAACAGGCTTTGATACACAAAACAACCCATCGGGAGATAGTCCGCTTGTGTACGGCCCGACCTTTCTTGGCGCCCACGTAGCCAACAAGGAGCTGGTCATCCACCCGGAATGGTTTGGTGCGAACCAGATAAAAGGAAAGCGCACGTTTTGGGTCCAGACGGTGGAGCCTCTCTTCCTCTTTCGAAGGATGCGGAGGAGGAAAGAAGGTGGGCAAAGTGATGGTCTGCCCGATGTGAAAGGCAGTGACAACCTTGGGCAGGAAGGATGAACGAGTCCTGAGAACCACCTTGTGCGGATGGACAGACAGGAAAGGAGGCTTGGATGAAAGGGCCTGGAGCTCACTCACCCTTCTGGCAGAGGTGATGACTACCAGGAATGCAGTTTTAAGCGTCAGAAGCCACAAAGGACAGTTGTATACGGCTCAAAGGGAGCACACATTAAAAAGGTTAAAACTAGATTCAAGTCCCACTGAGGCATAACGAAAGGAATAGGAGGAAAGAGATGAGTTATGCCTTTCAAGAAACGATTAACAACCGGGGACTTGAAAAGAGAAGGCTGATCTGGGAGCCGAAGAAATGCAGAGACGGCCGAGAGATAGCCCTTGATAGTGCCCAGAGCAGAGCCCTGCTGGGCCAAAGAAAGGAGAAATAAGAAAACCTCAGAAAGAGGGGCAGAGAGGGGATCCACAGCCTTTGCTGTGCACCATGCCACAAATTTGTTCCACCGGCAGGCGTATACCGTCTTAGTGGAGGGACGCCTGGCTGCCAAGTTCACATCACAAACTTCGGGAGGCAGGTCAAACGACGTCAACTGCCGCCGCTCAATCTCCACGCAAGGAGGTGGAGGCTGGACAGGTTCGGGTGGAGGACCAACCCCTGCTGCTGCGACAGAAGATCCTCCCGAAGAGGCAGTCGGATCGGTGGATCGATGGCCATGTTGAGCAGCTCGGGATACCATACTCTTCGTGCCCAATCCGGAGCCACAAGGATGACTTGGGCCCGGTCGCGCCTGATCTTCAGCACTCTGGGCAGAAGTGGTATAGGCGGAAAGGCGTACAACAGACGGCAACTCCACTCGCGATGAAAAGCGTCGCCTAGCGTGTGCCGCCTTGGAAATTCCAACACGCAGAATTGCTGACATTGCGCGTTCTCTTCGGTGGCGAATAGATCTAACCAAGGCTCTCCCCACTATTGAAAGAGACCTTGCACCACCTCCGAGTGAAGACTCCATTCGTGATCCAACATGCACCTGCGGCTGAGTTTGTCCGCCCTGGCGTTCAGTGAACCTGCCAGGTGTTGAACCACCAGGGAAACGCCCTGATGTTCCAGCCATGTCCAGAGGCGGAGGGCCTCCTGACATAGGGTCCACGACCCCACCCCGCCTTGTTTGTTGCAGTACCACATGGCGGTGGTGTTGTCCGTGAACACCTGCACTACTCTTCCCCGGACAGAGGGAAGGAATGCCTTGAGTGCAAGACGAATCGCCCGGAGCTCCAGAAGGTTGATGTGGAGCCCGGACTCCGCCGGAGACCAGAGTCCTCTGATCTCCGCCTCTCCCATGTGGCTGCCCCATCCCAAAAGGGACGTGTCCGTCACCCACCGTGTGCTCTGGTTGGGGAAGGGAGAGGGATCTGCCGTTGACCCAATCCTGGTTCGTGAGCCACCACTGCAACTGTCGAGCAGTGCCCTCCGAGATCTGGACGCAATCGGACAGATTCCCCTGATGCTGCGCCCACTGGAACTTCAGGTCCCACTGCTGAGCCCGCATATGCCACCTGGCATGATCGACCAGCAGGATGCAGGAGGCCATGAGGCCCAGCAGCCTCAGGGTCATTCTGACTGAAACCCGGGATAGAGGCTGAAAGATCGGAATCATAGCCCGAATATCCCGGACTCGCTGTTCGGGAGGATAGACCCGAAACTGCGTCGTGTCCAGAAGCGCTCCTATGAAAAGGAGCTTCTGAGAGGGAATCAGGTGACTTCGGCACGTTGATTGAGAACCCCAGCGAATGCAGGAGGTCGGCCGTAGTCTGGAGGTGGGAGACGACTGCCTGGGACGAGCCTGCCTTCAACAGCCAGTGGTCGAGATACGGGAAGACTGGAACCCCTGATCTGCGCAGAAGAGCTGCGACCACCGCCATCACTTTCGTGAACACCCGAGGGGCACTGGTAAGGCCAAAGGGGAGCACGGTAAACTGAAAATGCTCGTGGCCTACTGTGAACCGCAGGTAACGCCGGTGGGCCGGCAGGACGGGGATGTGAAAATAAGCGTCCTGCAAGTCCAACGCTACCATCCAGTCTCCAGGGCAGACACGACCTGAGCGAGCGTCAATATCTTGAACGTCTCCTTCTGGAGGAAGCAGTTGACGTCCCTGAGATCCAAAATAGGACAGAGGCCCTTGTCCTTCATGGGAACCAGAAAGTAGTGGGAATAGCAGCCACGACCTACTTCTGGGACAGGAACGCGCTCAATGGCTTCCTTGGCCAAGAGTGCCAAGACTGCCTGCTGGAGAAGTGCCAGGTGATTCTCCGACATGCGGTGGTATTGAGGTGGCATGGCCGGAGGGGTAGCCTTGAAGGGGAGGGAGTAGCCCCTTCGGACTATTTGCAAAACCCACCTGTCCGACCTGATGGTGCGCCAGTGGGGGAGGTGATGGCGTATCCTGCCGCCCACTGGCAGTGATGGGCCTGAAAGGTCTGACTAGGAGGGCTTGGAGGCTGTTGCAGAGGGGGGTTGGTGGACTGGCCCGCCCGCTGGCCCCCTGAACCACGGCGTTGGTTCCCATGTCCCCGGCCGCGCGAAGGGTGGGTAACTTGCTGCGGCCTGTGGCGGAACGTAGTGGGGCACCCCTTCCGTAGCCATGAAAGGGGCGAAAAGCAGACTGTGCTGGGCAGCTGGAGAGACCCAAGGACTTGGCCGTAGCCCGCGAGTCCTTTAAACGCTCTAGAGCGTTGTCCGCTTTGTTGCCAAAAAGGCGACTGCCATCAAAGGGCATGTCCATCAAGGTGTTCTGGACATGCCCCGAAAAACCAGTCGATCTCATCCAGGCGTAGCGACGAAGGGCTACTGACGCTGAAATGGTCCTGCCCAGAGTCGGCGGTAGCCAGCCCACAACGGATGGTAAACTTCGCCGCATCCCTCCCGGCGGCAACAGCCTGGGAGAGCACGGTCCGGGCCTCCTCCGGACACTGAGGCATCACATGCGCAACCGAGTGGGAATAATGGCCCAAGAGACATGCGGTGTTTACCGACCGCAGTCCTAAGCTGGCGGAAGAGAAAATCTTCCCAAGATGGTCCAGCTTCTTGGATTCCCTTTCCGGGGGAGCGGTAGGGAATGCATTCTTGGAAGTGGAGGCTTGGACCACCAAGCTCTCCGGGGGGTGTTGGGAGAGGAAAGTGGGGTTGCCCGGAGCCGGGTGGTGGAGTCTGGCAATCATCCTATCCACGGGAGTCCCCGTGTTGGGCCTGGACCACGTGCCCAAAAGGACGTCGGTAAGGGACTCATTAAACGGCAGCAGGGGCTCCGAAGAGCTCGCAGCAGGTTGAAGCACCTCTGTCAGGAGGTTAGTCCTGACCACCACCGTCGGAAGCTCGAAGTTGAGGGCCGGCCACCCTACGCAACACCACTGCGTACGACGCTCCCTCTGTAGCCACGGTAGGAGGAGACAACATGCCAAGGTCAGGGGAAGTATCAAGACCACTGGCATCCCCAGTTCCTCTCTCCAGTCCTGTTCAGATCCTAGCTGATCAGTTAAAGGGTCACCTGACCCCTCCCAGTTCTCCTCCTCAGGTTGCCAATCTGGCTGAAAAGGGACCCCAGGAGTGAACAGGAGCACAAAAACCCCACTCTGTGCCGGATCCGGCGCCGGACGACGCCGGTCCAGCTCCGGGTCCACATCGGGATGGAGACCGGGGTCGGCGCCGGCCGGGGACACAACCGGTGTTGGGTGCGGTGCCGGAGGATGCGGCACCGGCGGAGGTGTAATAAGGTCAACCGGCGCCGATCCGGATCCAGGCCTGAATCCACCGGGGGCCTCCGGAGCAAACAGCGGAGTAGGCCTAGGCCCCCAACAGAGTCCGCAGGGCCCGAAGGCACGCCAGCGGGTTCGGGTCGCCCAAAGATGGCATGCATCGCTTCGTAAAATGTACGAAGGTGGGCGGGAGTCGCTCCGGGTCCGGGGAAGGAGGGGGGGGGGAAACTCGGAGTCGGCTCCCAAGCTCCGTGAGTCGAGCTGTGGGAGGGGCACAGACCACTTTCCTCGTCACGTCAGCCGACCGACGGGGAGAAGTCAAAGAGCGACGCTGCTTCTTCGACTTTTTTGTGCTTCGACTTACCCGACCCAGAGTGCGAAGACTTCGATGACTTGGACGAGTGGTGATGGCTCCGCGACCGGTCCCTCGACCTCCCTCGCGACCGGGACCTCGAACGGCGCGGAGCTGCCTGCTGGCGCTCAAGCAGCTTTCGAGACCGCTCCTGCAAAGCCTTCGGCGCCATCGACCGGCAGTCGGAGCACGACTTTGGGTCGTGGTCGCGCTCCAGGGAAAAGAGGCACACACGATGCGGATCCATAACCGACATCAGTCGGTTACAGGAACTGCAGGCCTTGAAGCCGGGCATCCCTCGTGCACCAGGAGTCGTAGACTCATAAAAGACGTCGACAAAAGTTGCTCCAAAAAGTCAGTCAAAAAGTGACTGGAGGTACCGCTCTCTCCGGATCTGCGCTGGCTGGCGCGGAAAAAAGAAAGAACTGACGTCAGCGCGCGAGGGCGGCGTCTAAGTAGCTGCCGCGACGTCATCCCGGCGACCACGACGCACGCGGAGCCGACCAATGCCACCTTTTGACGTGCAGAGGTACTGCTGACCAAAAAACTTTCCGGATCCAGTCTGACGCCTGGGGGTAATTCTAAGGTAAGGAATCTATAACCAACGTGTTTCTTTCAGATACATGGGTTCAGATGAAGCTGGGTGATGGATCACTCCTGTCAAGGCACATACCAACTGAAAGAGGGCTCAAACAGGGATGTGTTTTAGCACTCACCCTGTTCAACTTGTTTTTAGCAGACCTCATCTCGGCACTAAACATCTGCAATTCACACGCCCCAAGACTAGGAGGCTTAACACTACCATGCCTCCTCTACGCGGACGACAGTCCTGATCAGCCACACACAAGTGGGCCTACAACACCTTCTGAACACCACGCAGAACTATTCCAAAGTCAACGGCCTAAGCATCAACCTAGAGAAAACAAGGACCATGACGATTAGCAAAAATCGAAAGAAATCCGCAGTTTGGTTCTGGGGCAGCACACACATTGAAGTTACATCAGAATATAAATATCTAGGCGCGATTATAGATAAAGGCAGCCATTTTACTGTCCAGAAAAACAGCATCAGACGCAGAGGCCTCGCCCTGGCAGTCTCATTAAAAGAACTCAATTCCAAACTAAGCGGCCCGTTGATACTGACCCTGGCACAAGTGGTACACGCCAAACTCTTACCAACAATTGCCTATTGCAACGAAGCACAGAGGGGCAGGGATGCAAAGGTACTTGACAACACAATTACAACAATGTATAGGGTTAGCCTCGGCCTGCACAAATCTACCTCGCCAGCACAAATCAGGCTAGAATTTGGCATACAGAAACAGTCTTTGGCAAGACAGGGGGTGTACATTATCACATGGGACAAAGCCCGTAAACCCGCACAAGGAACTCTCAAGCCGCCTCACCCGCTTCTAAATATCTCAAAAGCAGCCTGACTAACAGGTCTAAACCAGCTTTGGGACACTCCTACAGACACCACATTCAAAAAACTGGTTTGGAAAACGGTCAAGTACCTCTTGTGGATTGAGGATAAGGCTTCTCTTTCAAAAAGGGCTCACGGATGGATGACTTTGAACACCTACACAGCCCCGGTTGCTCAGAACTATTTTGACCTGGGGTACGCCAAAGCCACCAAAATTAAGTTCCTGAAGCACCGACTTGGCCTTCTACCCTGCATACAGCATCTCCCACACTGGCTAAAAGAAAAAGCGGGTTCTACCTGCCGCCTATGCGGCTCAGCACCAGAAGACCTGCTGCACCTTCTATGTACATGTAAAGACCTGCTGGAAGAACGGAAACAATTACTAAAACACCACTTCAACCAACGAGCGATACGCACTCCGAGACAAGCAGTGCTGGCCAGCTTTGCACCTGGTGAGCCACAGCTGCTGTCTAGTGAAGTTCCTGAGACTGGTGGAAAAAAAAAAATGCCAGTACAAAGGACGTGAACCTGACCAAGGACAGTCCCTTTGGAACAATTTCACTTTTATCTACTATGTAGACCGCACTTTGGAAGGGGGCAGCTTCCAATTAGCACATTAGCCCTGATAAACGCCACCTACAACGAGTACATTATGCCGGGTTGAAATATGTGATCAGCACTTTAATAAGCACTTTTTGCACTAAGAGCACTTTACTTCAGCCTTGGCATCAGGCATGATGGGAAGAAGCGGGCTAGAACTGAGAACACTGCTCCCTCTAGCATGCGCTAAAGCAAAAACAGATCGTTTACGATGAGCTACTTCTCAGTCGCCATAGTTTTTAAGAAATATGAATGTGTAAATGTCTTTATTAACATTATATGTATTAAAGATCTTATCTGCTGTTTTATTGTATTGCAACGGTTTTTTGATAACTATGCAAATAAACTATCAACCACCTCTCAAGCCGTTAGATAAGCTCAAAAGCAGTTTCGTGAACCCAACTGCCAATAAACTAATAAATATCATGGCACGTGAATATTTTTGAATTTGTTTTTCAAAAGATGAATTCATGGGTTTTCATCAAGCCAAAAAAGTAACTTTGAACTTCTGGCTGCTGCTTGGAGTCCATCCATACAACTTTGCTGCTATCCTGGAGAAGCTAACCATTATTTTGATAGGCGGGTCACACCTATAAAAGAAATATTTTGTTGAATTTGAGAATAATTTCAGTATGTAGGTGTCTGGTGCTCAAACAAGTTATGCATGTTAATATTTTGATATATATATATATATATATATATATATATATATATATATATATATATATATATATATATATATATATATATATATATATATATAACTATGTTTGGACAGTTATAGTCTTAGTCTCAACACCCAAAAGACAAAACTGCATGCATTGGACTCTTAAAAAAAATTTTTTAAATTGCCACAAGCATTTATAATTGAGTGAAATTATACATGCAGACAAAAATCTGTGGCAGAACTTTACCAAGATGTGAATCTTTCTAAACACCTACAACTCAAAACATCTTTTAGCCATATCTGTGCTTTAAAAAGCACCCCACAGAACACAAACTCCTTTTCTGGCCCGTTTTTTTCCATGAACCAAATATAAATTCTAGGAATGAAAACAGTCTGAAGCCTGCTGCGTTTGAATGCTCACCTCATACTACAATCAAAAAAGCAGCCTATTGCTATCCCTTACCATGCAGGTAAACAGAGTAAACATTGATTCAATGGTTAGTTTAAAAAGCAGGCTTAGAAAGCTGCCTGCAGTCCTAAACGTCTATTTTTAACTGCAACAGTCATAATGGAAAGATCTCCTCAATCAGACCGATTTATTTTTTCAACAATTCAAACCATAATTTAATGTAACCTTGTTCTGGGGCTAATCCTTCAAAACATGGTTATGGTCACAGGAGATGTCATTTTAGAGAGACACCGCTGTGTACGTTCTAACCAAATGTTCACTTTAACTTAATGTGAATAGGTTACTATGCTATAAAAAATGTCATACCTTTAGGAAGTGGATGGGTTGTATAAAACTATTTTAAGAGTGCAGACCAGCTATACAATTGCAGGAGTACTCCTTCAAAGCACTAAATTTACTGAATACATTTGGCACAATTGAGAAAGTATAAAAAAGGCAGAAAATTGCAATTTTAACAGCACCATATGATCTTAAATCGTTATTGGAAATAAGCAAGATGCAACAAATGTTCTATCCTAGGCTCTTTGTTGCCAAGAGGGAGACAATTAAGCAGCAAGCTGCTTTCTCACCTTGTTTGTGGTATAGCTGTCCCAAATGATAAGTTTACCATCCTGGGAGGCACTAACTAGCAGTCTGCAGGGAAATTGGGAGAGAAAAACATTAGATGAAGGCAGCAGCAAAAACCAAGAAAAGAAAAACTTTATCCAGATGCATAAATACATTTGGTTGCTACTGATACACAAAACCAGACCATTTCAGACAGAACATACTGGGAAATCAAAAACAATAGCCTCATTGCCAAAATACACAAGCACTATAAGAGTCTGGTTTCCAAACAGGGATACAAACTACATGCTAAATGATTATTCACCTATGTTATATGCATAAGGAGAAAGTACTTACTTTTTATTTTTTAAATATACTGTTTAACAGATTTTTTGGGGTGGATAATTGGCTCGTAGAAATAGATCTTGCAAGACTACAGATCAAGCACAATAAAATTCAGCAAGTCTATTTTTCCAAATAATTTGCACACTGCTCATTCAGGGCCCCTAAACCATGAATCAAGATCTAAGAAAGATTTATTCACCTATGCGTCGAAAATGGAATACATTATTCATGTTGTACGTAATACAATATCGCACAGCATATCATGATGGCTGTAATACGCGACAGCAATGGTTTGAGTTTTAGTTGTATTGTTACATTCTGTATTCATAAGATGACAAAATCAAAAAAGAAAATATTACTTGCATATAAAATTACTGCCTCACTGGTTAAATTTACTTTAATTTATGGTGTTCTAGAATGCCACATTACAAACTGTTCAAAATGCTAGAATGTTACACTTTGAAGTGTTTCATCAATTAAATCACAAAACCTATCGTAAGAAGTCGGAATGGCAAAAATATGCAATTCAGTGACAAAACTGTTCAAATAAAGACCCAGTCAAAGGTAATAGTCTTCCAAGGATTCCCAGTCTTCAGGATGAGAAACTACCTGGCCGAGAATGAACAAGTTTCTGGCCTATTTTGTTCAATATGGTTACTTCTGTAGTAACTTGCAAAAGACCAATTAAGTTTAGTAAGTCTCATTTCTAAAGGTAGCAAGTGCATTTTCAGTTAAAGATTTCACAGTATAACTGCAATTTCTTCCGAAGATTATATTGACAGTCATAAAGCTCTCTTAAACTTACTTACATCCTTTACAAAGAAGGCAACTGGTGGCAAATTAACTTGATAACCTCAAAAACACTTTACTTCTCCAAAATACACACACAACCTGTCTGGGGCCATCTTATTATCCTTTCAGCACATTAAAGGATCAAGAAAACATGGCTCATTTTGACCAAGACAAGCACCACATAACAATAGCGCATTTCCAGACTGTTTAAGAAACCTATTTCTATGCCACAATATGCTATAAGACAACTATTAGCAAAGAATACCAAGGACTAAAATAGGGGTGTGATGAGGGGTGAACGAGCTGATGATCAAACAGTGAGCTCTGGAAATGTAATCCAAACTAAAGATTTAGGTTTAGGAAATGTTAACTGAGTTCCATGTAGCTGAACTGGAAAAAAACATCAATTAGGAGTTCACAAGAGTGTGGTACAATGGGCAAACCCATTTGCATTGAAAAAGCTGATTTGCTTCCTCATTATGCAGAAGAATATCCATTTTCAGTGGCTAGCTTTGCAGACTTGTTTCAACGGACTACTTAACTCCATCCTTGCCTTTCTAAATACCTGTGGTTGCACTGAATATCAATGCATCCATACAGTATCGGGATTTTGAGATGTCTTAAATTAGCAGGATTAGGAAAAACACTAAAGCGCAAAACAGAAGTAGCAGCTGGGATATAATCAAACAATGTACTATAAAAAAACTCTGAATAAGAATAGCTGATTACTCTACAGGCCATACATTTCATAAACCCTTCCAGCTGATGTGATGGCTCATTTACCATCTAGATCAAAACGTTTGCTTGACCTGAGCAAAGTCTTGGGCATATAATCTACATTAATCAAGGGAGAATACTAAACTCAAACAGGAATCTATGACAGCTCAGACTTCTTTCTAATCCTAAGAAATAACTAAAATAATGAAAAACACATCACCTGCTGTACTAACTGAGGAAGTAATATTCTTATTCGCTACCCGCCTTATGTATACTACGGAGACTCTTCTGGCGGGTAAAGGTTAATGCACTGCAAGCCAACTCTTGACATTTTGTGAGGTACAAGTCTATTTCTCCCAAACACAGAAACTCCAGATCAACAAAAACTGCTGAGTAGCTTAAGTGGGAACTAGCCCATATACTGGCACCTGTCAGAATGGGTCCACTGAATTTACAGGGACATACTTGGTCGAATGTTTGGTATATGCCCCAGCCACAGTGTTGTGCACATAATGAAGCACAAGCTAGAACAATATTATAAGAATTGATAGCAGTGACTCACCTAGTTAGGAAGCACTTTACAAAGAATGAGAAGTGCAATTAACCTCAATGTGCTTTGTTGGACTTGGCCATTTTTACAGGGTCATCCCTAAATGTTTTGCTTTCACTCCTATTTTTGCTGAATTTGTTATCTTTAGGAGACTGCACAATTCACCACTGCTAACCAGTGCTAAAGTGCATGTGTTCACTTCTTAAAACCTGGTAGGATGGACTTCTACCCATTTGGCATATTTAACTTACTTTTAAGTCCCTAGTAAGGCGGCACTACCTGTGCCCAGGGCCCGTAAATTAAATGTCAGTAGTGGGCCTGCAGCAATGATTGCGTCACCCACTTAAGTGACACTTTAAACAGGTCTAAGGTCTACCATTATTTCTGCATATTCAGCATACTGGAAACAATCACATAGGAAGTAGATTGGTAAGCTGATAACATGTTTTTCAAGCCAAGTTATGAAGTGCAAGACTGCCAGCTGCAACCCCACTATGAAACATAGGCAGAGCAGCCAGAAAAACAGCAGTAAAGACATTAGAAGGGGACACTAATGTGGAGCATTAGATGCTGCTCTAGTAAAAATACTGTCCAGTTAGAAATAAAGCTCATCAACCAAGTGGATTTCCATCTGACAAAGGAGATCGTATAGTTTACCCGGTGTAGTTTTGCAGCTTGAAGAATTTTCTGGACTCACATGTTGTGCATTATTGTGCCATCCAGTAGTTGGGTCTGGAATTCTCCATATAATCTTTTGTCCTTTTTTGCTGTTGGTGGGCGACGACTCACCTCAATTTATTTGGTGTTCCCTTGTGACTTAGTCATGCTTCCTCCGGAAGCTCCCACCTTTGGTCACCATCTTCAGGTCCTTTTTTTGTGTTGTTCACTCCTCATCTTCTTGGTGGAGGTGGGTTGGCTTGTGAATCCATAAAATTCTTCAAGCTGCAAAACTATACCGACAGGTAAGAAACTATACGTTTTGCAGCACATGTCTTTTCTGGATTCACATGCTGTGCATTGACTTTGTAGCAGTTCATTACTTCTGTGGTGTTTGGGTTGAAGATAAGCACTGATTAGTAAACAGATGTTGTAAGACCTTTGTCCCACTTATGCTTCTTTGTTCATCTGTATATCCACATCATTGTGTTGTGAACATGTGCACTGATGACCACGCTGCCATACAAATGTTTTGTAATGGTGTATTTGCTAGAAAGGCAATAGTTGCTCCTTTCTTTCTAGCTGAATGTGCCCCATAGTGTTGAATGTAATGTTTCTTCTGCATTCTTGTGGCACAACTGAATAGTCTGCTATCCATCTTACATTCATGTTTTTAGTTACTGGTCTTCCTAGAAAACTGTTTGCAAATGAAAGGATTAGAAGGATTAGCAGTTTTGTTTCCAGTCTGGTTTTGTTCGCTCAATATAATACATTACAGCTCTTCTTGGGTCTAATGTGTGTAATGTCCTTTCTGCATGTGTCCTTGGGTTTTTTAAATAAACTTGGTATTTGAATACTTTAAGTGGAATTGAGATTATTCTTGGCATGAACTGCGGGTTGGTTCTCATGACAATTCTGTCCTTGTGTACTTGAAAATATGGTTCTTGTAACTTGAGTGCCTGTAACTCACTGACCCTGTGTAGTGAAGCTATGGTCACTAAAAGGGCAGACTTTAGAGTAGGCATTTACAACGTTGCCTTGTGCAACGGTTCGAAAGGTGCCTTCAAAAGCTGTGTAAGCACTACATTCAAATTCCATGTGGGTGCAGGAAAAATCTTCCCTAATGTGGCCACCTGTGTATGCCACTATTGCTGCTAAATTAACCTTTAAAGATCAATATATTCGTTTGCAGTCTAGGGGATGTGTTAAATATTTTTAAAACCCAGTTTTGTCTTGTGTTTTTCCTTAATAATCCCTCTTTAAGACACCAGGGTGAGTATCTTTTACATTTAGCCATATAACACTTCATGTTGTTGGCTTCCTTGTCTCTTAGGACAGCCATTGTATTCTCTGGTAGCTTTAGGTATCCAATTTCAAAGTCTTCAGGAGCCATGCTGCCAGGCTTAAAGACTGGTTCTGGGTGTAGCTCCCTCCCTTCTTCCCATTGACAGCAGATCTAGTCTGTTTGGTAATCTGTGAATTTTCCCCTGAGATAGTCCTATCCGCTCTGAGAACAATGATTATTTTGCCCATTGTGGAGCAGTTGGTATCGGGGTCATCCTGCTGTCCTATTTGCTGATCACCCTGTGTAGTAATGGTATCAGGGGAAAAGTGTTTGCAAATCTCCCTAACCAGTTTATCGACTGCATTCTCCATGGATTGGTGGTAAGGTTGTCTGGAGGCAAAGCTTTGGCATTTTGTGTTTAGGGAAGTTCCAAACAGATCCAATTCTGGAGTTCCCCATTTCTGAAAAATCCTGTTGAGTACTGCTTGGTGTAGATCCCATTCGTGAGAACATGAGGCTTGCCTGCTCAGTCTGTCCGCCTCTACATGGTCTTTTCTGGGTAGATGAACTGCTATGATTTCCATCTTCCTTTGAATCGTCTACTTCCATAGCTCTTGTGCCAATTTTGACAGTGGTAGGGATTGTGTTCTCCCCCCCCACCAGTTTGTTGATGTAGCACATGGTGGTTGTATTGTCTGTTTTAATCAGTTTTGTATTCTGCCACAACTCTTTAAGAAAGGCTTTTAAGGCTAGGAATACAGTTTTTATTTCTAGGATGTTGATATGCTGAACAGCATCTTGTTCCTTACAGACGCCCCATACCTTGAGATTGTTCATGTGAGCTCCTCATTCCATTTGAGAGAAGTCTGTTGTAATGTGCTCGTGTTATATGTGCTCTGCACCACCACGCTATCTTCTTTAGCTTTTGCGCGACAACCACTAGATCTTCCCACTTCCTTTTGCCTGTGACCATTGATCTTGCAACCATTCCTGATTTGGTCACATGTGGAGTCTTGCGTTGGAATCAAAGAGATGCAGGAAGCCATCATTCCTAGTAACATCTCCACTGTCCTCACTATCAGAGCTTGCCCCTTCCGGGACAGCTGTGTTTCTTTCAACAGTGATTCTGATCTTCTCACTGGGATTCACTCCTTGGACAGAATCGATACTTGCCCCAGAAACATTTTCACTTGTTCTGAATGTGGAGAAGACTTATCCAGGTTTAGCGAGAATCCCAGCCTGTATAGAGTTCATTACATGCTGTATGTGCTGTTCACACTTGACGTGAATTTGCCCTTACCAGCCAGTCGTCTAGGTAGGGATAAACCTGCATGCCTCGTCTCCGTAGGTGTGCTGCAACTCCTGCTAGGCACTTTGTGAATACTCTTGGTGCGGTTTGATTTCGGAGGCTAGTACCTTGAACTGGGGTAGTGTTTTCAGGCGACCACAAATCTGAGGTATTTTTTGAGACCTGCATTCATTGGGATGTGCAAATAGGCTTCTTAAGTCTATTTTTGCCCTGTAATGCCCCATTTGCAGTTGTGGTATGACCTTCTGTAGGGTTGTCATCTTGAATTTTTTAGTTTATAAATTTGTTTAGAAACCTTAGGTCTAGAATTGACCATAGTGTTCAGTCTACCTTTGGGATCAGATAACGTTTAGCAATCTTTGTTGATCGCTATTTTTGGTACTGGTTCTATTGAATCTTTTGACAACATTTCCTCTACCTCCTTTAGAAGGCTGGATGCTTCCTCCTGTGAATGAACCTTTCTTCTTGCTCCCCTGCATGGAGGTGTCTAGTTCTATGCAATATCCATACTGTATTATGTTTAGGATCCATTTGTCTGTAGTGATCTTCCTCCACTCCTGAAGGACGTTTTTTATTCTTTCTCGTGGTGTTAGGTGTAGGAGTTGGTGGTCTTATCTTCTCTCACAGATGGCAGTGGAGAGTGTTTTGGGATTGTGGGCAAGTCACTTATTTGCGGGTAGTGCCCCTCACCTTTGTGGCTGTTCTCTTCCGCGTGTTCGACCGCCAAAGGACGGTCTTCCTTGTTGGGATTGCCAAGTCTGCTGTTGAGTCACTAGACTGCCTCCTTGCTACGATTGCTGGCACGTTTGGTAGGATGTCCCAGATTAGAAGCTGCCCCTTCCTGCGGGTCTTCGCGAAGGTTCTGACCCCCTCCGCATACTGCCTCTGAACTGTAGAGCTCCATTGATTTGGCTGTTTTGTTTTCTTTTTTCAGCTGATTGTTATCAACAGCACTTCCAAATAGCTGTTCACTATTAAATGGCGCATTCAAGATGTGAACTTGAACTTTGGGCTTGAACCCTGAAATTCTGAGTCAGACGTGACAGCGTTGAGTTACTGCTATCACCATCTGTCGGCTAGATGTTTCTGCTGCGTCTGGCGCCGACTTCAAGCATGCATTGGTGATGCTCTTGCCATCTTCCACCAAGTGTGCTGCCCTCTTTCGATATTGTTCTGAGAGATGTTCCATATGCTCCCCTATCTTCTCCACGTGTTGGTAGGCATGGCAATTCAGTACAGTAGTGCGTTCAAATTTGCAATACGCCACTGATTTGCAGCACTTCTTTTGAGTTTGTCCCCATGAGTTCTATTCTTTTACTCTTGTCAGGAGGTGATCCCGAGGTACTTGGGATGTTAGCCCTCTTCCTTGCTGTAGCTGTATTAACCGAGTCTGCTGGTACAGTACTCCTTATGTAGGCAGGATTTTTGGATGAATATTTATATCTTTTTTCTTTACCCTTGGTGTGATGGCTCGACATGAACAGGCTCTTTAAAAGGACTCCTTCACATGGTCCAAGACACTTGGTAACATAGGCAAAAATTGGCTCTTGATTGCGTGGACAGACGTTTGTCCA
Source organism: Calotriton arnoldi (assembly GCA_963921515.1). NCBI lineage: Eukaryota > Metazoa > Chordata > Amphibia > Caudata > Salamandridae > Calotriton > Calotriton arnoldi. The sequence continues at coordinate 784,285 of CAWUFW010002911.1, read as the reverse complement.
ACAGGAAACCTGCTTGAGGTTTCTCTTCTTCTAGATGAACACCATATCCGTCTGCTGCCTTTTTATCACCTGGCTGTAGAAGCCCATGTCATTTGGAGGTGATGGTCTTGAAGGGTAACTGTCTACCCCCTCTTTTGGTGAGTATGTCTAAGTCCTGCCATTGCATTTCAATGTATTCAGAGCCTCCGAACCCAGATATAGTCCTGCCATTTGTCCTTCCTCTTCAGAGGTTTTCTCCCTCCAGTTCTTCCTGAAGCTCAGGAGTTGGAAGTGGCTTGATCTCCTTGAAGCTTCTCTTCCCCCCCACCCTCGATACTTTGATGTCGAGGATTTTCTTTGAATTCGAAACTTCTTCAGACTTTCGTTGAAGTCTTTCCGTTTCTGGAGCAGCACCGCCGTTTCAGCTTTGAGACACCTTTTCTTTCAATCTTAGTGGTCTTCCACATCGAAGAGTGTTCCGTAGACAACTCAGTCAGTGAACCGTGATGGTCTGTTCGCAACCTTTACGGTTTGGTCAATGTGTCCTTCCCTCATGCGTAATTAGAGGGCTTGGCCTTGTCAGGCGTCTTGCCCACTGCGGTCTTTAGTCTTGGGTCGAGACAGGCCATTGAGTGCTTCAACGCAGAGGCTCCCTTCGCGGTTTTGGAGTCAGATTTTCACGACTCCAGTAAGATTTGAGGACGATGGTTCTCTTACCTTGGTTCTAGATGTCTAGGCCTCTTGGGTCTCGACGTCCATGATCTGCATGTCGACTCCCGTTTACCCTTCTGGTCCTTCGGCAACATTCTCCTCGTTGCTTGAGAGGCCCAAGTCTCGTAGGAAAGGGGGTGGCGGGGATGTGAGGGGATGCAGTGTTGACCTTGCATGGTGTGCTGGGCTTGCCTCCATCTTACACTCTCAGGTTCTTTGGTGTAAGCACTGAATAGGCGTTACAGTCCTTACTGTGATCTACGGGCAGGCAAAGTCTGCAGACCGGATGTTTGTCTTTCTGTGCAAATTTGTGGTGGCAGTTTTTGTAGACCTGGAAAGGCATTTTCTTCATTACTCCCTACAAGGAGCCACCTGCATGTGCATTCTCCAAAACTGTTGAAATTATTCACCTCTTAAAATCTCCCCCGGTACCTTCCTTAGATATTTAATGTAACTTTGGTTGACTTTGTGAACTTTTCACAATCTTCGGTTAACTTTCTCCAAGTGTTGGAGCTCCTTCAGCATGCATCCAGACCCAATGGCGGAAAAAAAGAATCTGAAGATGGTGACCAAAGGTGGGAGCTTCCGGAGGAAGCTTGACGATGTCACAAGGTGATAGCAAGTGAAGGTGCTTCAACACCCACAAACAGCAAAAAACAAAGAACAAAAGATTTTATGGAGAGTTCTAGAGCTTCCTGCTGTAGGTTGCGCAGCATTTTGGAGTTAGTTTCATGTTCAGGGTAAGGCAAGCACACTTCTTTGGGCGCCCAACTTTTCCCAAGTGCCAAGCTGCCCGAATGCCAGCAATGCAGGACAAAATTTAAGACTGAGTGGACCTTCAACAAATGTGTTAAAAATAGGTTATTTACCTGCAACAGTTTGATATTGAAACACATCTAGGTACACATGCTGTGCATTGTTTAGCCAAATAGTGATAGGTCTGTGCGTTAGCCTTGGGTGAAGTCAAAAGAACTCCCTATGACGCCGAGCATAAACCCATAGTGCCACATCACCGAGTTGCCACCCTCTGAAACTTGTTTGCCTCAACTCCCCTGCTTTACTCAAGAAGAGTCACATGCTGCAAAACTACTGTTACAGATAAGTAACCAGTTTTTTACAGCGTAAATCTCCACTAGTATCATGAGCTGCGCATAGATTTTTAAGCTGCATCACCCTTAATTTATGGACAGAAATGTGAACAGATGCAAATATTTGCTTAAGTACATTTTGTCCCAATCGCGCAACTTATCTTGGTTTTGCAGCTCTACAGTTTATTGAACAGGTGCACTCAAATTCATGTAGCTGCTTTACAAATGTCTTATTGGTAAGTTCCCTATAAAAGCTATTGAAGCCTCTTTCTACCTATTGGAATGGGTATTTCACGGTCAAAGAAAAGCATAATTTAATACTTTGCGCCATTCATCTTATTGCGGACTTGGATAAGGGTGACCCCTCAGAGTTCGTAGCATATTCAACAATTGCTGGCATTCTTTTTTTCTTCGCAATTAGTACATAATTGCTCTTATAACATTTCGTGTACGTATGTGTGTTTTTGCTTGTTGATAATAGGCAGGTAGATGAACAGACTAACGTGAAAATAGAATTTGGATCTGAAGCAGGAATGGGTTCTCACTGCAACCTTATATTTATTTATATTAAGAATTCTTCTTTGGCAGTTAAGGCATGTATTTCACTTAATAAATGATTGCTGTAAGGAACTTAATGAGACGTTTCAGTACAGCATTATGTTTTGGTTCACAGGGCGATTTCATCATTCCTGTTGGAATGAACTCAGGTTCCTTATTGGAGGTGGTACTGCCAGAGGTGGATTAACCATTTGTCTGTTGAAGGAATCTTGCGATTAATGGTATTTTTAATATGTTATTTTCTCCTTTTGCGTACACTACAGTTGTTGAAAGATGCCCTCTTAATGATCCATATGATCTTTGACTTTAATAGGTAGATTAGATATTTTACGATGATTACCTTATTTGTCATGTCTTTCAGAATGCCTTCTTATAGCACCACATGACCCATTTTTTTCATTTTGCGTGTGGTTTGTTTCCTTGCTTCCCCGATAACCTCCATGTATACTGTTGGCAGATTCAAGTGTCCAAACTCTACACATTCAGGAGTCATGCTAGATTGAGACTTGAATGGTTTGAGTGGCTTCCCTTTTGTAGGGTTAGTAGGACTACCTTTTTTGGGATCTGTATTATTTTTACTAGTACTAATAGGTGCGAGCACCAAGTTTATCATGCCCTTTGCAATGCTATGAAAATCAGTCCTCTTTGTCTTTGTTGATCACAATCTGAATGAGCGGAATCAGTGGAAAAACATGTTCCGAACCATTTCATGAACAGTGCATTGCCCTTGGACTATGAACATGGGTATCTGGATGTTAAGTGTTGACATTTTGGGTTTCGTTCTGCTGCATTGAGATCTAGATCTGGTGTGCCACATGTATCGAAAATCATGTTTACTACTTCCTGGTTTAGTTCCTATTAATGAGATATCCCTTCTAGTCCGTTTAGTTTGCCTGCTTCTGTGTTTTGCTCCCCTGGTACTACAACTACAGTGATTCACTGGCTGATAGCCCAAAAACGTTGTCTTGTGCTAAGGGGGTATCATTTTGTTCTTTCTTGCTTTACAACACGTTTGCAGTGTTGTCTGTATTCGTACAATCTTTTTCAGTATTTGTGACTGTAAAGCCCTCAGGGTAGACAGTCTTTAGCTCTAGGAGGCTGATGTGAATCACCAGCTTCTGCTCTTATCGCGGTCCTCTGATCTCCATGTTCCCCATATGCACACCCCATTCTGTGTGGGATGCAGCAGTCGCGATTGTCGCACTGGAGGTTGGCTCAGCTCCTTGTCATGTTTTCATGTGGCCACCAATCCACGGTTAGCCCCTGCATTACTAATCTGAGATTTTCGATGCTCCTTGTTCATAGAATATGGAAGTACGCACCCTGGAGGTCCATGGTAGCTAGGTAGTCTCCTGGTTTCAACACTGGATTTGCTTCTTGCAGTGTGGTCATCTTTACTTTTATAGTTTACAGATTAATTCAAGAAAATTAAATTAAGGATGGGTCTTAACATCTGGTCATGTTGGGTAGACAGAAGAATATGGAGCACATGCTCTTGTGGTGTTCCCGTTTGGGAATTTCTATTGCATTTTGAGAATCTAGCTTTTTACTGTCTTTCTAGCTTTGTGTACGATAATGGAATAAGCTTGGGACTCATGAGAATATTTGCTTTTCTTTTTGCCTCTAGGAGGGACTGCCTTAAACTATGGTTCTGAAAAGCTTCCCACGTGTTAAGTGGCGTGTTAAGCTTGGTAACATAGGTAAAGATTTTTCTTTTGGATACGATTTAGTGTCTTTTAGTAGGGTAATGTCCTCTTGTGTTCATTTTCTAACTGAACCCCAAATGTACCTGCCACACGGCCCATCAGTGCATGGCACATGGACAGGTAATCTGCAGGTGATGGCTTGGAGGAGTAAGAGCCAAACTCTTGTAGAGAATCTGCCTGACGTCTTGCTAGATGTCAATGTCTGCATGCTTTGGAATGAGTGTCCTCATCTCCATGTGTGTATTCTCCTTCCTGTTCTAGCTGGTGACTAAGGTTGCATTTCTACTCCCTCCTACTGCCTCACCTGTCTCATCCATGAGAAATTATGTACATACAGAGTTTCATCAAACTCTTTTCCATATTAGAATTCCAAACTCTGCCTCAAGAGGCTATCACCTTTTGGCATCAAGAGCCTTTTCTTTACCTTCAAAGTCGTGGGGCGAGCTTGGATTCCTCTTGGAGGTGCACTATCATCTTTTAGTCCTTCCTCAAACCATAATCACCGTCTGACGTCGGGACAAAGTATGAAGGCTTGCAAGCACTGGTATCTGTTTTGAACCACCAATGGACACCCTTTTCTTCTTTGTTCCTTCGACTGCTGATGTTTCTTTGTATCAAGGGCACCTCCTAACCCACTGAGTCAGACTGACCCGCCAGCTCCGAGTGACATTCCCTATGAAGCATTGTGTGCCTATGCCTCTTTAGCACCAAAATAATTTCCAGCACAGATTCAGTGATTTTGGCGTCTATAGGAGCCTAATTTTCTCATCAGGCTCATCCTAACCTCCCAGAGCCTCTTCAGTGTCTTCTAATGCATCTTAGGCTTTATCCGAAGATGGACCCAGATCTTTCAATTATATTGTTTTTCACCTGAGCCATGCACCCACCTCTGGTTTGGTAGGGCCTAACATTTTTGGCAGGTTAAGCTCAGCAACCCTCAGACCTAGTGCTCTTATGTAAACCAGCATATTGGAGACCCTTCAGAGTCTTTCCAGTCCAACCTATGCTGCCACCTGGGATAGAACTTAAAGGGCATGTCTTTCGTGGCCCCATATATTTGTTACAAAGAGGATCCAAGCAGTGGCGGCCGAAACAGAGTGGTAGGGTAAGTGAAGCGAGTAGGGCGCTGGGCTCGCTTTTAATTTAAAAAAATTTAAAAAAAAGGACTTACCTGGTGCTGCCGGCTGCCTTGCACTACTCCGCTTCCAGTTCCTGGTTTCAGCAGTCCCTGGGACAGCATCACAGACTCCCCAACCAATCCCTGTGCTGCTCTCAAGCATGAGCAGCATGGGGATTGGCCTGAGCGGGCTGGTTTAACGCTCGCTCAGGGAGTTTGCGCTGTTTTTCCAGCCTGGCTGTGCAATACAGCTGGGTTGGAGAAACCGAAGTGTGCATGTCAGTTTTGCTGGCCAAACTGACATGCGTACTTAAAAGTGCACCTACCACTCCCCCCCACTCCCTCCTCCCTCTCACTCACTCCCTCCCTCCCTCCATGGCCTGCCCCTCCCAGCAGCTAAAAAATAAAACTATAGTAAAATATAGTTTTATTTTTCAGCTGCTGGCTCTGAGACAGTGGGGTGACACTCCTCCACCTTTGCGGAGGAGCCACTGCTGGATCCAAGACCAAAGGGTGGAATATGGTGGTGGTTAGCTGCAGTTGATGTAGCCAGACATGCACTGAAAAAGTGCCTCTCCGACCTCACCAGCTCATTAATTTGGCATTCATCCAGCAGCCGGAGAACAAATTTCTCAACACAACCCCAGCCTGCTGGAGGCCAGGGTAAAGGACCAGCACAAAGCCAATTTGAAACTACCCTGAGAAGGCAGGGATCTAGGCGACTGCAGCAGTGGGGTCTAGGTGTCAAGATGGTAGATCTAAGAGTGGCCGCGCCGATACAGACCTAAATTACCATGGAGGCACCCCGCACAGCTTGCCAGTGGTGATCTTGACCGCAGGAGATGGAGTGGTGCTGAGGAAGCACGGTCGAAGCTCCAGAGGCCCTCACAACAGGAGGAAACACGTGGGGAGTGAGCACCCGGGCCGGAGTAGCCGATAGAGAAATGGTAAATCACCAGCAGGAATGAGGTCCCTTCACACCCCTGGTCTCACTGGAACGCAATCACTAGCAAGTTTTCACTGTTGGAGCATATTAACACCACCGTGACACAGTATTTAAAGAAATTCGTCCTCAGATTGTGGTCTCTTGCTTTGGGAACGTGCAAGGTGTAGTTCAGGGGCTGGGCTCCATCTAAAGGATGTAAAGTGGTTGCTCACTGCGCAATTCAAGTGTTCCAAGTTGGGCTCTCCAGCCTCTTGTAATAACATTCTCAGACTCCTGAGGTAGATGCGCGAATAGCAAGCTGCAGAATGGAGTCACAAATGCGGAGAGCAGTGAATGAACCCTAGGTGAACATAGTAGTCCTACTACTTGCCAGGTGAGACATTTTTTGATTGCATTCGCTGTGACAGTGAGACCGCGTCCCTCCCACCAGTGAGGTGGTCGCAAAGCTGGGGTTGAATTCTTACTGGAGCGGTGGTGCCCTGCACTGCGGAGGGGAGCAGGCTGTACTGCCACTGGAGATACTCCTCAATCACTAAGTGAAACTAGTAGCCCCAAATAGGCAGGACTCTGCTGTGGACTGGTGGGATTATGGCTGAGAGGGACTGCTGTTACCTGCCAATGCCTGCTGAACCAACAATGGAGCAGTTCGATTGGATTACATAATAAGCACAATCAAGAATTCAAACGAAGCATTTACTATTTCCTTAGAGTCTATTAGCCCCTGTGACTGGACAGACCATTATCGCATCACCTTCCTCATCAATTTAAAGGCGATCCCAAAGAATAGCCAACCGAAGAAAATAAAACATTGGAAAAGGAATCTTCGTAATATAAACCACAATGAACAAGCTACCCTATGCAATACATTGATCCCACAGACCAACATGGATGATGTCAATGACCTCACAGACTACTACAATACTTCTATATTGGAAGTCATGGACTCAGTCGCGCCCCTTCAACAGAAAAATATATCCAATAAAAACTCAACGACAACTTGAACACAGAAAGACGCAATCCAAGAACAGCAGAAAGAGCTTGGAGATCCTCCCCACCCCTGGAATTGCTAAAACGCTTAACAAAGAGGAACACATACAATAGAAGAATAAGATAAATGAAATCTAATTTATTTATTTTTTTAGAGCACAGCTGGACCAAGCCAGAAATAGGCACAAAAACTATTCGAAAAAGTCAAGCAGCAATCACTTAACACATCCACTCTAGATCAAACACCCTTCCAAATTGCGAAGAAATGGCCACCTTCAAGGAAAAAAACCACTAAGATGGAGAACGAACTTCAACTAGAAGAAGTACTACCGGCTACCCCATTCACTTTCTCATACACCTCCCAGTAGGGAATGAACCTTCCTTGCCCCCCTCCAAAACAATGCCTTCTCCCCAATCAGCGAACATGACATGTACAACATTCTTTCTTCTTTAAACCCATCTAACCACTTCACGGACCCTCTACCTCCTCGCATATTCAAAGATCAAAACCTGTATTCTCCCCCTATGGACCAAGGTTGTAAACGCCTCATTACGTCAAGGCACTATCGCTGACTGCGTAAAAGTAGGACATGTAACACCCATTTTAAAAAAACCTATGGCAGACTGCTCTGATCCTAATAACTTTCGACCCATCTCCAACAGCCCTACTCTAGCAAAGCTCTTAGAAAAATGTGTCCAGAGCAAACTCTGCAATCACAGACAAATAACTACTTGATCAACACCAATCAGGCTCCCGTCAAGATGACAGCACGGAATCTGCACTTACTCATATCGTGGATGACAAACTAAAAATGCTGGATCAAAATGAATCAGGCCTATTAATATTGCTTGATTTATCGGCTGCCTTTTACACCGTCAAACACGATAATCTATTGAACTTACTAGAACAAAGGATGGGCTTATTAGGGGTCGTATTACGATGGTTCTCTTCATTCCTCCAAAACAGATCCTCAAGAGTCAAACTGAATCAATCTCTGTCTAAGTCCCACACGATCACGCTTGGCGTGCCTCAAGGATCTGCTCTCACCCACTCTTTAATCTATTCCTGAAACGACTGGCATACCTTCTATAATCTTCTAACATCCACTACCATATGTACGCTGACTCAGCTGTATCTCAAAATTGCCTCCCCAGAGGACATTATAGCCCTAAATTCCATCTTACAAAAACACACCTCTGGCTCACGGTTAACCACCTCAAACTCAACGCTGCCAAAAACGAATTTCTTCTCATCTCGCCGCTGAACTACAGCCCCAAGATTGATCTATGGTTGAAACATCTTACAGCCCTCAAATGCTCGCCCCACATCATAGATTCCGCCAGATCCTTGGGTATTACATTAGACAAACACCTAAATATGTAGGATCACATTAGCGCAGCCACCAAAGGAATGAACTATCAACTGAGCATTCTGCGGAAACTTAAACCCTACCTACCAAATGAAGACCTAAAACAAGTGGTCCAAGCTCTAGTATTACCCAGACTGGATTATGGTAGTGCCACACTATGTGGCTTACCCAGATACAAATTGGCCCCTCTAAGAGCCTCCTCATCGCAGCAGCCAGACTTGTCCTCGAAAATGAAAGAAACACATCGCACCGGCTCTAAAAGCCTTAAACTGGCTACCGTACGAAGCAAGAATCCAACTGAAAATTGCTTGCATGACTCAAAGCGTCACATTTCAATAACCCCAGTTACCTGGCTCAAAAGCTAGAAAAATCAGGGGGCAGCAGATCCTCACGAAGTGCGCTCACCTTGCTTCTGAAACCCCAACGAACCCACAAAAAAAAAAAAAAAAAATGGGGGCTAGAGCATTCTCGGTTATTGCACCCAAGATATGGAACTCTACCACCGGACGTTCGCCTAATCTCGTCTACCTCCTCCTTCAAAAAAGAAGCCAAATCTTTTTGACTGCGTTTTTACCCTAAGACAATATATCGGCGACACAATGTGTATAGTTACACAACTCTTGTGGGGATTGACCTTCCTATTACTGACTTTATTCAAGACCAATCCTTGTTATCCTATTTTACTTTCTGATTTGTTTGGCTCTCACGCATGTGTTTCTTGTTTACCAGGCCAAATGTTACTCTACTTCTCGTCATGTAAAGCGCTGATACCCACTAGGGTCATGTTAGCGCTATACAAAACTTAAGAAATAAAATGAATAAAATTTATGTTATTGCTATAGACATTACACTACAGAGATCAGGGCCGGAAGTATGGAGCCAGGCACGCTGGCGAAAAGCTATCCAAAGGGCCATGGACCGCCTAACAGAATCGGTTGTATCCATGCCAAGACAAATATGCAATGTAGCCGCCTGACAGCCATCCTGGATCAACTGAGCAAGAGTGTCCAGATAGTCATCGGGGACAGAGGGGAGAAGGGGTGAGACCGAATACCACAAGACGTGAGAAAAATGGCCCAAAACACAAGTTGTATTAAGGGACCGCAAAGCGAAACTGGCAGCAGAAAAGAGATAGGCCCAAAGCGTCCAGCCCTTTAGCCTCCCTGTCCGGTGGGACATGAGTCCCGATGCCAATGTCAGGGGGAGGATGCAGCAGCCTGAACCACAAAGCTTCGCGGAGAAGGCTGACAGGAAAACAGAGCAGGTCTCCAGGGGCAGGATGGTGCCTATGAGCAATAGACCGGTCCACAGAGGCTCTTGAAAAGTGCTTAGACCAAGTGAACAACAGAATATCAAAGAGAGTTTCACTAAAGGGAAGTGCAGTCTCAATTTTCAGCTGGCTCTGCTGAAGCACCCCAAGTAGGGGGATCAATGGTCACTTCCACAGAAGGAAGCTGAAGCCCCAGAACTACATCAAGTCTCCACTAAAACGGATCATAAGCAGAGCTAGCCTCCGAAGCAAGGTAAGGCGGAGAAAACAGGCCCTAGGATGGGGAGCAGTCAAGGCCACTAATGTCACCAAGGCCAGAAACCCCACGAAACTCCAGAGGCGGCTCATCTGTGTGAGCACGCACTTCAAAATACCCTTGTGCCAGAGAAAAAAGCAGGGGACTCTCCTGAAAGTGGAGGAAGGCAGCCCGAAGGGGACTGAGCCACTGGCGCCATTACAGATATCGACCTGCATCGAGAAGACAACACTGAGATTCTGGGGAGAAGAGACAGTAAAAGTGACTTGTGTCGTAGATGCCAGAGTCAGCGCTGACGGATCTGATAGGCATCACAGGTGGGAACCATGTGCACTGGAGACAAAACAAAGTCTAGCATGGAATCGGATGGCCCCACTGACACAGAGGGAGGTACCGCCGGTGTGGAGTCAGTGGAAGCCGAAAGGCGTGCCAGAGGGACGTTTAGAGCCAAAAAAGGCATGAAGTGAGAGATAGTCCATCTGAGCCACAGTCGCCCGTGCACCGGGAATAAACAGAAGCAGTGTCATGTATGTGGTAAAGTCGGGGAAGGCCACGGTGCCAACTGCCTATGGCGTAACTTACCAGGCGACAGAGGACGAAGGTCTTCAGGAGCTGGCCCTTGACCAGTCCTCAGAGGAATATGACCATGACCGACAAGGGGCGGTTTACCACTGTGCAGCTCCCAGCGTCATGCGGTGCTCCTGCAGTGCCGACGACCAAAGCGGATGACAGAAGCTGCACAGTTCGGAGTCAGGGTGGACGCCGAGACACTACATGCAAATATGAGGGTTCCACATTGTAGACCCCAGGACCTCGAAGAGATCCAGAAAAAAGCACACAGTCATCGGCAAACATTGAGAGAAGCCTAAAATGGCCAGAGGTACCACACTCTAGATCTGTGTGGAAGCATGAAAAGGAAGAAACTGACATCAGCACATCAGGGGAGGGCTTATATGGACTCTAATGACGTCACATTGGGTGAACGAAGTAGTTATGGAGCCGCTCGGCACTCTACCGACATGCAGAGGTACTGCTATAGAACAATTTCCAGATCCAGTCTGGTGTCTAGGGATAAATTTAAGGTAAGGAATCTGCGGCTAGACGTCTATCAGATATACGTTTTGGCCCTGCTCTATGCTTTCCTGATTCTGGAACACTTCACAGCAGGTTCTGAAGTAACAGGTAGAAAATCCTCAGTCACTGGAGACAAATGATTTAGGGCTATACAAAAGGACTAAAACTTCAAAATTAGAGGACAGATTTGCGGACTTGGCAGGGTTGTTGGCCAAGCAGCAGATTTCAGTTACATGGAAATCTGTGCAATGCCCCCAGCTGAGTGCACTGTATCACGAACTGTTGAGGTGGGATGAAGCAGAGCGAGGTATTACAAGATGCAAGACTTTCCAGTGGAAGGCAAGTGGGAATTACATTATGGGACACCATGATGATTAAACTGAAAGCCAAAGAGGACACCACCCCAGCCTAGATGCATTCTTCGGAATGGAATCATGGTGGATACTACTCACATTCTTCAATTATAGAGCACAGTGCTCCTAATAGTTGGTTCCTTGGATGCGACAAAAGCCAGGAAGTTAGTACACTTGTGTAATATATAACAAATGTGGGTGCTTTCAGATTTAGCACACTGGGAACTCTGGTTGAATCATCGCATTGTGCTGCTCACCACTCCCACAGTGTATCTGTATGTTGCTATGATATGATCTGGCCAACCCCACCAGCCTTGAGGCACTATCACAGAGTGAAGCTTGATCATGTTTTCCTTTAATTCTGTGTTTATTTGCTTTAATGTGGTTTAGATCTATTGTTGCAGTTATCTCCTATCATTTGGACTGTTCTAACGTTAGAATGGCCTGGTCACTTTATTTCATTATCTGCAATGTCTTGATTTGTAACAGCAATGGTAACCAGACTAGTACCCTGGTGCGGATGCGTTGCACAATAAAAAAGGTTGTGTCTATGTAACTGCAGTAAAACCTTATTCTATAATGTTGACTGGACGAGATGTAAATCCTAATTTGTATGCAGAAATAAAAACAGATTTAATTTTTTTTTTAAAAGTAGTTGCAAGACTGACCCCTAATAAACATTCACTGACACTCATGGTGGAAGTGCCCAAGAAAAATCTGATTCCTTTGAGTGTTTGATGTTGTATCAGCTTCTTTTGGTGTTTAAGGTCCACAATATTGCTCAGTCTAGGCACCCATTTATGGCTTCCTTTGGTGACCAGGGTTTCCAAACTGAAGTAGTTGAACAAAGTCCTTTAGATACTGTGGAGGTCATGCTCAAAAACTTCCCCCCATTGCAGAGTTTCCTTATTGCTTCCCAACCAAGTGGTGGAAAAATTGAAGATGGCGACCAAGTAATAGGAGATAGTGAGTTTACACTTTACGTTCTAGGGATGTTCTGTCAACTACATATGTGACAAACATCCACTTAAAAAAAAAACACCTTTGTACAGAGTTTTTCGACCCACCCACTAAATTAAGGAATAATGCCCAGCATGTAAATCTAGAGGACATTCACACTGCAAAATCATTAACACCCTGGGTTGTATTTATATGTACAAGTTCTGTATGGAAATCAGTGACTTGTGGCCAACGTTTGTGGTTCAGAGGCTACAGTTCCCTAGCCACAGATCTCAATGTCTTACATTCCTGATAAAGTAAAGACTAATAACCAAGCATTTGCCTTTGATGATTATAGCATCCAAATAAAACCAGAAAAGGGCACATTAATTATCTGAAATGTGATACTAAGTGTCCAATAATATTGTTGCCCTGTACTCAGTAGAAAGGATACAAAGGCATTTAGATAGGCTATGTAATGTTATGGTGGTGTTTTGCAACATACCGACTGGCCATGTCCTCTAGGCCAGACTGCAGAATTTAACGTTGGGAGGCCAGACGCCAGAGGCAAAGGAGAGGCTTCGTCAAGGCCTGATAAGTGAATTTTGATGGTTACTTGTAACACAAGAAGTACAAGAACCTGCGTGCCGGAGGAGGGTAATCACCAGAAACTGTACACTAATACCAGTTTGTCGAGGGCATGGACACAAGGGAAGAGCATTCAGAGTCAGATATTGCACTGGGTGTAAGTGGGCGTATACAAATAACTGAGAACACCTTCAGCTTGTTTGTGCGCTTTTGCGGTGTCCATGAAAATCAACACAACCCAATGATCTTGGAAAGAGCAGCAGAAACCCTTCACATTTTATTAGGACATTATGAATAAATTAAGGGAGCAGAAGGACGAAAGTCAACAAGCTGCATCCTGCAATCGAGTTACCAGGAGAGAGATGAATTATGGCAAATGGTCTCATGAAATCAGTTTTAAGAAATTTACTAAATTAGACGTAATTTGACTCGGTTTTGAACTGGAACAAGTAATTCAATACCATACATTGTGTGTTGGCCTACGTCTGTGGCTATTGATGCCTATTTCCCAGAGGTACACAGGAGATGCTTAACGTCTTTATGGACCAGGTATAAAGAGCAAAACACAGACCTTAGCTGATAGCCAAAATAGCTTACATAGCATGGGGACAACAGTGTTCCATTTTGTGAGTCCAATTATCAAGCTGGATAACATTTTTGAACATTCTGGAACTTAGTAGAGGATGGATCACGTTTGAAATGGAGATGCCCATGAATCCCCACCACCACCATCCAAGCTGATGAAGGACAAGCACTAGGTTTTCCACATAATGTTCTGCCTCTTACTTCGCTCCTTTATCGGATAGGTTTTAAAAATCATATTTATTATGTGCATTCCTTTAAGGTGCAGTCTTGCTCTTTCAACTGAACTTTTGAAGCCCTTTTGGGCGCACATACTTTACTACAGTCCTCTTCGACTATTTCACGGTTATCAATGCAATTTTATAGATTTCCTTCTACCCCCTGTGTACTTTTTTTGAACATTGATAGACCTTTCATGTAGGTATGCTTCGTTTGCATTTCCTTTTTCTTATTCTTTTATTAGATTTTATTTTTCATTTTAAAAGTTTTATATAGCGTGAACATGACCCCTGTGGGTTTCAGAGCGTTTTACAATTTGGCAATCACAAAAGATGCAGGAAGTAGTAACAGTAAACCAACAGATCAACATACAATCATAACAGTCAAATATAAACCGTGTCCTAGAGTGCATGGGGGGGGCTGGTGATCTAGGCCAGAAATGTCTTCATCAGTATCGCTTTAACTTCCCTTTTGAAAGAAGCAGTCAGGATTCAGTCTGATTTCCGGGGGCAGGGAATTCCAGATTCTTGGTGCGATAACCGAGAATGCTTGATTGTACGTTTTCTTTTTATGGAATTTCTGTGGCTTCAGCAGTAAGGTGCTGGCACCTCGAGGATCTAGAGCCACCAGAGAGCTCAAGTTTCTGTGCAAGGTATATCGGGGTGTTGAAATGTAAGGCTTTGTGGGTCATGCATGCAATTTTTAGTTGTATCCTTGCTCATATGGGAGCCAATTTAAAGATTTCAGCTCGGGCGTGATAGGATTGTTCCGTTTAGAACCGGTGATGAGCCTTGCAGCAGAGTTGAGAGGCCCTTAGTGGAGCAGACTTCGATCTGGGAACGCCGGGTTGTGCTTCCATAATACAGCTTAGAAATCACTAGGGCTTGCACCACAGGTTTGAAGTCGCTGAGGGGTAGGAAAGGTTTTATTTTCCTTAAGATGCTCAATTGGAAGTTCATTCCTTTGGTGAGAGCACTGATGTGCTTCTGCAAACTCTTATCTAGCATTTTTCCCAATGAGCTCGTCGAATCGATTTTTGTTATACAATTGAGTTAGTTGATTCATCAATTCTTCGATGGCTGGTGACTGTATGGATGGGGCGATTAAGAGGAATTCTGTTTTGAGAGCGTTTAATCGCAGGTGATTATGGGCAAGTCAACTTTGGGTTTTCTATAAAGCTAAGGGAGACTTTCAGGTACAGTTGGGTGTCATCAGCATACATGTGATAGTGGATGCTGGATAGTTTCAGAACTTCTGTTAGAGGCTCCATGAACAAGCTTGAGAGTGGGTGAAAGCGTGGACCCCTGTGGCACCCCCAGAGTGAGTGGTGAGGGATTAGACAGACTGGTTCACCTTGAATCTTTGGGTTCTAATGTGGATAAATGAGAACCAGTTTAGAACATGCCCTAAAAGCCCCATCCTGTGTTCCAATAGGTCGATTAGGCTGTCATCTTTAATCTTATCAAAAGCGGACGATATGCTGAGGAGGATCAAAAGGCAAGATTCATTCTGATCCAGCATTCTTCGCACATAATCTACAATGTGAGTGAGAGCAGATTCAGCGCTATGACTGACAGAAGCCGGATTGGAATTGGTCTAGCAGTTGGAATTGTTCTGTGTGGTTACATAGCTGGATGTTGACACATTTCCAAAGGAGCTTTGCCATAGTGGGAATGTTGGAAATTGGACGGAAATTGTGAAGGTCAGTGTGCTCTGCAGTCTTTTTTAGAATTGGGGTGACCTGCCCATACTTTAGGCAATCCGGAATAGAACCTTGAAGTAGTGAGGCACTGACTATTAGTCCAAAGTGGGAGTATGGATGATCGGATCTCACTGAAGTTAGATGTCAAAGTGGTTGGAGGATTTCAGTGCAGCAAGAGTTCTGAGAATAGTACTTTCATACAAAGTTTTGAATAGGCTCCAAGAAGAATTTTGGGCTTTTTTGGGGGTGGGGGAGAACCAGAGCGGGCGAGGCACACCAAACCGAGGGGGAGGGTGGTGTGATCGGTAGGTTCTCCAAAGCTGACCGCAAATCAGATTCGATCTTTGTTTTTTCATGGAAGAAGGTGGCAAATTTCTCGCAGTTAGGCTGCGGACAGGGTCCCACTGAGGGAAGGTTAGGTTGACTGTTTGATTGAAGCTTGAGTTAAAAAAATATTGATGGTTTTTTACTTGCTCTAGTTGGTTTCTGAAATAACTAGCTTTAGAGCATCTAATGCGTTGGTTACAGATATTTCTCAATCTCAGCTGATTGAGATGTTGGAGGGAGTGAGATCTCCACAATCATTCCGCTAGCCTCAGATTTAGTCTTTCTGTATTTAGACTACCATTATACCAAGGTTTGGAGACTTTAGAGGACATTCGTTTTAGCTGTAGAGGCGCCATTGAGTCGAAGATGTTTGTCATGGAGTGGTTATAGTGGTCTGTAAGGCCATGGACATCAGATAGGTCCACAGGAGGGGGCAAGATGTTATCACTTTATATGTTTTCTATATGCAAAATTTTCAATAAAACTTGCTAAAAATCATAAAAAGAAAACCATTCAAAGGTTATTACAATGCAAACACCTCAAAAAAAGGACACTCCTTACAGAAAAATATGAAAAGATACAAAAACATCCCCCTCGATACACACCTGGAGTCAGTCCCCCAATGCATTGCATAAATTTTAGCCAGGTGTCCTCTGAGAGTTCTCCTGGTTCGCATTTGAATTCGACCCACCGGGTCAATGTTGGCTGTGACCTGAAACAGTAACAAGATGACATGAATTAAAACACCTTCTGTGTTAAGTGGTAATCCTTAATAAGAGTATGAAACCAAGGATGTTTGGTTACAGGTATTTATTGCCTGAGAAATTAAGAATCATACTCCATTCTAAACTACAAAGCACAGTTAGGTGTTTAGTAGAAAAGCTTAATTCTTGGTAGAGATTCATAATTCCTCTCAATGAGGAAATCGGGACAATATTTTGTAGAAAACCCTAAAAAAATTATTTTGGAAAAAAATCTATTCAACGTTTCTACGTTTAAGTGAAGTTTAAAAATGTTATGTTAATATATTTTGTAAAGCGCGCATTTACCAAAAAGGCGTCTTGGCACAGTGTCTAAGGGAGTGTCACATCACAGGCTAAGAACAAGGACCAAATCAATGGACAACAGAGAAAAGCCAGTTTTTTTAAGAGCCTTCTGCAGCTGTGCAGGTTAGTCTGTGCTCTCAGGGGGTCCGGCAGAGTATTCCAACAATTACAGGTATTGTAGGAAAAGCTATTTCCTCCCCAGCATGCTTTCTTTATCACGGGAACCACAACCTTAGTGGCAGTTAGTGATCGGAGGTTGTGCAAGGGTATGTACGAATTGAACTTAGATTGAAGGGAGAAAGAGGCAACCTCGTGGAGTTACTTATGGACCAAGCACAGGTCTTTACATTTTATTCGCTCTCTAATGGGAAGCCAATGGAGATTGCGAATGCTCTGAGAGATGGGACTAAACTTAGAGAGACTAACAGGATACGAGCAGCCGCATTCTGCAGCATTTGGAGTTTAAGAATATTCTACTGTGCACCCACATATAATGCGTTAGAGTAATCCAGCCTTGAGATTACAAGGGCTGAGATTACCGTTTTTTTTTTTTTTTTTAACTCGAGGAAGAAATAGGATAATTTTTTTCAAAACCTTTAAGGTAAAAAAGCAGGCAGATGCAACCTGCTTTACATCGTCAGAGAAGACCAACTTGGTGTAAAAAATGCAGTTTAAAAGTGCCTGGGTCAGTCAATTGTGCCAACTAACAATTTTTGGATAAATCATTACATGTCTCTTAATTCAAGACACACCCTGGATAGGCGGGTGCATGATGTGATGATTAGAACGAATGGCAGTGTAGCCTTCCTTCCACATTTTCAATGGATGTTTTTAATTCACTGAGGTTTAGAAAATTGCATAACCAGGCAATATGCTGTATGAAAATGCTGTATGAAAAGGCTGTATGAAAAGGCTGTATGAAAAGGCTGTATGAAAATGCTGTATGAAAATGCTGTGCTAGTTTAATAAACAGAAATCCCGCCTGGAGTTCCCTTTTGCAGGACCTTGTAAGGAACCTGTTGGAAAACATTTGAAGAGAATAGTTTTAAAGAAAAGCTATCTAAAACAAATACTTTAAGTAACCTCGTGAATATTAGGAGTCAACATTAAAAATTTTGATTTAAAGTTAACTGCAAGAACAGCCTGATTCGAGAAGTGCTTCTATACAGAACACTTCCTAAATTACTTCAAAAAGGATGGTACAAAGTGCTGCAGACTCAAATCTGATTGAGCTACTTTGAACATGTGGGGCACGAATTGCCCTCTAATGCTCCTTACCTGCTTGACTCCTTTGAAGCAGTCATAATACAAATGTCAGGGTTTAAATGTACATTTTCCAAAAAGTTAAAATCTTGGGCATAGGCTCAGCAGATGACCATCTCGCGGATTGCCATTTATGGTGATATTGGAGGTTACCCTTGATGTCCACAGCTCCATTTACACCATTAGTTTCAAACTTCCTGGGGAATATTAAGCCCTCATGGATTTCACTGTACCCATTTCCAAGCAATTAAAATAAGTCACCAACCTGTGCCAGAGTGGCATCGGCACAAACTTTTCTGGCATCCTGAAAGAAAAAGAAAAACAATCATAGAACTGTGATGAGGAATGTCAAATCCCATTAATGAAAACGTTCAGTGTAGGTTAAGTAGAGATTAGGAAGGGCACTACAGTCCAAGATAGCATTGCTTTAATTGTTCTTAGAAGCACTTACGCTAGTTTGCTGGATTGCATTGCATATGCCCTTTCAACTCAGGCCAGACTGGTTCAGCACAATGTAATGTACCTTAACCCATTTCCACCTCCCACCATTACTGTACTGCTCAGAGTATGCATTTCGCAACTCCAGCTGCGCTCTGCCTGGATGGAGATTACAAAAAACCAAATAGCCTGTTCATTGTTCGATAGCCTGAGAAGACATCTATTTACATACAGATTCCAGACAGGTTATAAATAGACATCCTCTAACATGAACAGATCTGGCTACAGAAATTAGACTATCAATTTAAGAAGTGCAAAACAAACTGGAAAAAATGTATTGTATGCAGTGTGAGTTATATGAAGAAATGGGCAAATTATTTTTTATTTGCTCCACGTAGTTACAATTTACTCACTGAATTAAAAAGAAAAAGTAAATCACTCAGACTAATGGATTTACTTTGGCACAAGGATGCATCGGAGTATATACACAGTAATTAACACCATGTAATCCAAATGGCTGAAAATTTCACCACAGAGAAAGACTGCAATGGACAAGATCCTGTTTCTTAAGCTAACATC
The DNA here is from genome assembly GCA_963921515.1 of Calotriton arnoldi. Classification (NCBI taxonomy): domain Eukaryota; kingdom Metazoa; phylum Chordata; class Amphibia; order Caudata; family Salamandridae; genus Calotriton; species Calotriton arnoldi. The sequence goes on along the minus strand of CAWUFW010002911.1, from coordinate 765,187 downwards.
TCTCATTCACAAGCCCATTGACCCTTAATGTTGTGTACTTCTAGTTCCTGAGTTAGCCCACAGTCTGTCACTCAGATGAGGGCTGCGGTGACCGATTTCGGGCATGTGCTTGACTTTATATGACTCCTTAAGAAATAGTTTGGCTATATGGGCGGTCCTAAACTTAATTTGAGCAACACAACTCAAGCCAATAAGCTGGAAAGATACAGATACCATTCAGACAAACCACAAAACAAGTTGGTAAGGAGTTTAAGAGTGGTTTCTCAACTTCTTTGCATCTTTCACGTTAACTTAGATACCTGCAAGGTACTTACCTGTAGAACTCCAGGGTTCTGAACAGAGGTACCACCACCCACATAACTCCAAGTAGGCACCCTAGAATAGATTACTCTTTGCTGCATAATGGTGCTACACTGTTCTGAAGACTGACAGAACATTAAATGGGTTACCTACCATACCCAAGCTGGCGCTCTTTGTTTGATAAGCTACAGTTGTTGATGGATCTGAAAGTTAGAATATTTCGTTCTGAATTTACTCCACTCAGGGTTCAGAGTACACTAGCACATTAACTTTTGTCATCTTATATCAGTAAACAAAACAATCTGCTTCATAGGGAAACAATAGGAACAACTAGCTAGATTCTTTTGAAGTGCTGGTAAAAGAAAGGTCTATTTACTGCATTGGAAAAGGTATCCCATTTCTGTCATACAGATTTACATACGATTCAGTTTATATGGCACAACTGATGCACGTTTGTTACGGATAACTTACATGGGCAATAAGATTTGGCATTAGCAAACCTTACAGCAAAGGGCACAACTAGCTCTACATCCACTTGCCCCGCAAGAAGTTTCTACTAATTTACCAGTTTAAGGTTTACACTGGCAAATACAGTACAAGTCCTTGCTGAGTGAGGTGTGTAGAACAGAATCAGATCTAAGTTTGTTTAAACTTTAGGGTGTCACCTTAGTGTAGATAGTGGCAATATTGAGAGCACAGGGAAAATGTATGTTCTATATAGCAGTGAAACTAATAAATTTAAGGTTCTAATTCACAAACTGTGAAGGCATTAACGTTTCTTGCATAGTGCACTCTGCTACAGAACTTAACTCAGGACAATTAGGAACGGAGAATGTAGATTTGATAGCACCAAGGTGTGGCAGCCTCAACAATGTACACTTCCCTTACTGGTATCAACCTGTAGCCAAGTGTTCAGGCGGTGAGTGGAGTGGTCTTTCCAAGTCCATTCAGCCCCCTCTCAGAAGACTGCCAAGTTAAGTGAGATTTATAGTGGTTCATTTGAGAATAAAAACCTGGGAAAAATGTACATAATTCACAGTAGGAAAAAAGATTTGTGATCGTGGTGATGAGAATTAGGGGGCAGGAAGTGTGAATAATCTACTCTCCAAAAGGTTTTCCACAGTGGATAAACTACTGGGGAGGCCATGGGCTCAATTAAATCCATGGGAAATTAGGGACGCACATTTTGAGACCTTCAGTTCCACTGGAATGTATCAATGTTCTCTTTAAGTGTGAACTCCGACATTATTTTAAAAACAATATTAAAAGCAAAGACACAGGAACCCACAACAGAAACAGACCCTTAACCCCCATATTTTCCCCATCAGTTCCGTTGAATACAGTTCTTTAAATCCATGTGGGGGCACACAGAGAGGGGCACACATACAGAGAGGGGCACACATACAGAGAGGGGCACACAAACTTCAGTGGCTTGCTTGAAGAAAAGCAGTGCGCTTAGGCGTACAAGAGTTACTGTGGCAGTCCATACTCCAGTGTCCCAGCTCATGTGAAGATATGAACCAATTACAAGCATTTTGATGTCAGGGACCAAAAAAAAAAAAAAATATTACACTGAGCATCCAATCGAAGGAATAGTGCTTTCAAAATCCACCAGTAAGAAACTTTAGCTGTAGTGCAAATCCCTTCACGGAAAAAAAAAAAAAACCACTACTGCTACCTTGACAGTGCTATACATAATTTGAGTTGTAGTTGAGGCGGCCACTAAAAGTAACAATTTGGGCTATCTGAACACCTCCGAGCCCTTTACAGAAGCCTTAGAAAATGGTCTGCATTAAAGCAGAGATAATTAAAAAGCTGCCAGGAGACCTACATTTTTCACAGTCCTAAAATCAGAAAGATCCATCATCCCGACTGCAGTCACCTCAGCATGTGAAGTGAGTAAGTTCTGAAAAAATGTAGAAGGAAATCTCCTGTATCAAATGGCACTCATAAAATCTTTGACGGAGATCCATAGGTACAATCAGTCCTCTGAACAATACTCCTTCAATGTACCTGGCAGATATAATTTTAATAAGCTAATCTGTTTTCCAAGTCACTAGAGTAATGGGTGATGTGCTAGATCTGACAAACTTTACTCTTCCTAACTTTCATGGGATCTCATCAAAAGATGCTTAGCAAAATAAAGCAGATAAAACCTCCCTTTGTGGATTGCCGTTTGAGCTGAGGAAAAGACTACTTTAATGCAAGACTTGGTGAGGCAAGACTCAAGAGCCAGTATAAAACAAAAGACAGAAGGCTCTCCTCTCGCTGAAGCTCCCAATTACAAACTGGGACGCACAATTCTTAAAAAGGCTTCCCGTAGAGCTCTTTGTAGCTAACTGAACTTGTGTGAAGACCATCCAAAACCTACGAATCAGGCAGACATCTTTGCAATTGAGAGCAGAATGAGGGATAGTTCTGACTGGCCAGAAACCGGCACCCCTTTAAGTAAAGAGCAGAACTGCTGCTAAAATCATGCAGCAATCTACCAGCCTGCAATTTGGAAATCACTTTCAATATGAGTGGGGGAGGTACAAGTAAGGAATGAAAGACCGATGAATGCTCCCAACCATAACTCACACTCACTATATATAGAACTCCGCTCATAAGACTCCCAGATCAATGAGCATTCAAGGATAAAAGCCATAGACCCATTCACATCCTCTTCAACAGGGATTTAACAACTTCATAGTGAATCTTGCAGTCAAGTTGGGCTGCAGTGAGACAGAGGTGGCATTTTGCCTGAACAGTCCGCTCTCGCTACCACTAAATATCTAACATGCATCTGTAAAGCAGTAACCTATGGTCACCAAAGGTCTTTAAGTTGAAAAACAATTTAAACGAACCAAGAGTACAGGTGGTTAGCATTTACCACAAGGATGCTGAGATTCCCTTTAAGCAACAAGCTTCTAAATGCAGATGATTTTTCTAAACAATGCTAAAGTAGGAAAAGCTCGTCAAAGAGCTCTCCATTACCGAGGCAGTTATGATTTTTTTTTTGTGAAAAGTAGAGATGATCCTTCTAACTACTTTGTTGAAAAGATTGCTCATGGTTCCATTGTACCATCTTTGTAGTAAGACGTTATTAGTACCTAGATGCTCTTTAATGAGTGAAAAAACAAATGCTCCAAGGTAACCCAAGGACTCTTACTTTTGAAAACGTCTCAAGAGAATTCCAGAAATAGGAGCATCTATGCTTAAAGAACTCTTCAATGCCTTCCTACAGTCAGGCAATATTCCTGTGGAATTGTGAAAACGGCTCTAGTCAACCTGTTGCAAATAAAGAATTAAACAGATCCCTCTTATACCAAATTCCAACATACTCTAGCTAACTAAACTATTGCAAGAAGTTTTTAAGCAACAGCTGCAGACTTTTTGGAAATGCACAATCTACTAATCAGATTACAAGCAGAGTTCAGCCTGTTCAGGCGGGGAGAATCTACCGCCTTGCTCTTACCGCCAAGCTCTGTAAGTGAGCAGATCTCAACGGCCTCACTGCAATTGTTTTGTCGAATCTCTCAAGCATTTGGCACAACACTATCCTGTAGACAGGTGTGGGAAAGGAAGATAGGGTCTTCTCATGATCATCTTCTTCCAATAAAGGATGTTCCCCAATGTTGAGTAAGAGCCTTTGCTTCAGCTGCCTTAATTGTGAAGTATGGGGCGCCTCCAAGTTGGTCACTAAGCTAAGCTTTAACTTTTAGCTTAGCCCTCTAGCTAACGTAATTTCTAGTCATATACTAGAACATTTCACCTATGCTGACAAACACCCTAACTAACCCAGATCTTTTGAAGATTATTGCAGCTAATCTAAATTCTGCTTTTTTGAAGGCCTGACTTACTGCCATTTCTTGTCCAATCAAACCTAAGTTTTTCAAACTGAATAGCAGAAAGACTAAGATTCTTGCACAGCTCATTTGTTTTGGTCTTACCCTACTCATGACAGAATAGTAATCCATTTAGGCCTTTTCGAAGAACTTACTTTTGAACCTGTTCGCAGAACACAAAGGTATATTCTCTCCTGCTCGTGTCTTCCTGAATAACCACACTTATGCAATATTTGCTTTAACTGATCTAAAGTTTTTTTTCAGGAAAACACATTAAAGTGAAAGTACATTTACGTTTTCCATGTCCCAAGTTGTTGAATTCCTTACCTTTACAGTTAGGACCTCAAAATAACCTGAAGCTCTTAATCAACTGAAAGTTTAGTTGTCCACAGAGCAATTTCTTTCTCCCCTGGTCCAATGTCTGCTGGGTAATAGAAGGTTCCTTGTATTACATCACGTTATAAAATTTATAAAGGGGCCAGTTTCAAAATTCCACTGCTTGCTAGCATAGCAGACAGCATATGTACCTACACCTCTTACTGTACTAAACATGGCACTACAAAGACTTGACAACCCCAATGGCTTGGCTTTTAAAGTCTACACACTTGGAATGAATGAACCTGAAAAAGCTGTATAAAATCACTTAGTAAACTAATGTGCATTAAGTTCTGGAAACTGCTGGGCATGACGAAAATAAAAAGATACTCAGTTTGTTCATGGGCTACCACCATTCCGGATCCTGCAGTACTACGTCTTAGTCCACAGTGCTGAAAAGTGAACTGTGTTGTGGCATGAATTGTTTTCTACCAGGGTGCACAAGTCCACAACACTATAGGAAAGGATTAAGACCGCAGGACAGACAGTCCTCCTGTAGTTTCACTCTCCTTTTCAAAACGACAAAAGTTATCCTCCTGCACCCTTAAGAAGTCCAATAAAGGTAAACTGCGGCAGGAATTAAAGAGAACTTAGTTTTGTTTAGCAAAGATCAGCTTGAAAAAGCAAGGATGTCACATGGAGCAGACAGACCAGAACTCTTGGTAAAGGTGAATTTAAAAAACCAACCAGTCATGGTGGGATTACATGTTAGGAGTATAATTAATTAAAATATATGAAAAAAGTGGGATTACATGTTGATAATCACACAACAAAAAAGTAGCCACAACAGTAATGAACTCTTCAAGGAAGCATTCACTCAAAATGAGGACAAAAAAGAAGCAGACAGATTAGTAACGCAGACCACCACACTACCTTTACCAAATGTGAGAATATTCATAGGAGGTTGTTAAACGGAACATGCAACCATCCTTCACTACAAAAGGTAAGTTGGCTTCTCCACTAAGGCTATGTGGCAGTCAGCAACTTGGAAAACTTACTGCAAACAACTTTTAAAGCAAAACTGTAGATTAGTACAAGGAATAACTGTCCAACGTGAAGATAAGCACAGAAACTAGAATTGTGTAACAGAGGTAACAATTCTGTGGGTGGCAGTTACAGAAATCCCAACTTTCAGGGCAAGATGCAGAAAGGCTGAATGATTAGTGCAATGAGAAAGGAGAATTGGCAGAGGGAGCTTGAAAACCTGTTTGCCAAGTGACAATCTAGGGAGAATTGATAAGGGGTGGAAGTTGTTTAGATCTTTGGTGTAGTTCCTTGTTTTTGTTAATGGAGGGACTGGTCTAACTTTGAAAGTGTCAGGAACAATTTCATGGTCGGAAAGTTTATGTTCAGCCTAAAGGGAGCTATGGATCCTTTAATTTGGCTTTGTGTTTATAGGTTCTTCTTGCCGAAAGTGTAACCATGGAATTAGACTAAGGGTATTGCCACCATCTTCTTTCAGTGCATCAAAGCTCTCCTTCCTTTGTACAGTTCTTTTGAGATCCACGACACTGAGGTTTTGATTTTTGGTCATAAGGAGGCTAGGTCATTGATTCATCATATTAACTGATATGGCCATTATGGTTAGAAGAGGAGTGGAAAGCTTAAAATTAGAGTTAAACTCCTCCGGTTAATTGGGGGCGTGGTCTGGACTGCAATGGCAGCAGACACGCTGTGCTGAGTTCTGCATCCACAAGCCGCAGACACTATCCTGGAGCATGACTTGCAGAGAAAGGCCCAGCAGAGACCACCAGACAGGTAGGTCTGGAGGGGAAAAGTGAATCCCCCTTGACGATTAGGAGGCCCGCAATCCAGCTGAAGCATCCGAAGTCGCAGGCAGCGGGGCCTGGGACACAGGCAGACAACTTAAGAACGGCACTGCTACAAGTGTATGCAGTGACGTGTCGCTCCCGATTGGGTCGGGCAGGCACCCCCACCACTCCCCAGAGTGACGAGAGCCCTTGCCTGAAACCTTGGACAGACTAGAGGCGATCGGAAGGATAGTGGAGACCGCACACCTAAGATGGCGACTCCCAACCAGCTACAGGGGCACCACTGAAGGTGGCATGCTACTGGTGAGGCCCTCCAGTCCTTCTGGGAGGACTGGCACACCTGTGGAAACTGCTGAGAGCAGATCTGGGCAGGAGAGGTCCAGACAGGGGGTGCCGGGTTGGCTGCGGCGAAAAGGCTGGAACTAGGCCAGTGTGGAGGGCTCACTGGAATTGGCCATCGCCTCATATGTGGGCCCCCCCCCACCCCTCCTCATTACATAGGGCTTGAAAAAGGCAGAGCTGTGAGCAGAGGGCCCCCTGAGAGCAGCAGAGAGGCCCTGCCCCAACATGGTCACGGAGTAAGATGTGGAGCTATAGAGTGAGCAAGGGGGATAACCCTACATAAACGGGCAGCCTCAATGCACCACCACTGAGCCATAGGCGGCACAGAGCAGTGCAACCCGGGCCTGCAAGTGGGACCCAGAGGGCCGCAGACAGAGCGGAAACCTGGCAACCCAAAACGTGAGAAAGGAGGAAGAGCTCCACCTTGTGCCCTGCTCTTCCCGGTTAAGTCAAGGGTGTACATGAAAGAGAAGTTATACTTCACCGCGGCAGCCTAGGTTTGGGACCGGCTAGAAACAGGGATACCAGATGCCAGACTAAAAGCTGGCATGGCAAGTGCAGAAACCATCTCACCAAACTGAGGGAGCGAACAACTTCCATTAAAGACCAGGCGATTCAGGAGATGGCTAGAGTGGTGCTGGAGATGCAAAAGGACTACCCGCAGACGAACAATAAATTGTGCGCCTTTGGCGGAGTCGGTGAAGTCCAGCAACAACAGAACAGCCTTGGGGGATGAACTGGACGGCATCACCCTGCTGGTGGTTCCCCCTCGAAGACCACAGATTATCTACTCTAAACAAGGACAGCTGGAGGGAGAACCACCCACGGCGGCAACTGCAGGAGGATACCGGGGGAGCAAACAGCCCCAACTCTTATTTCGACAAGAAATCAGAGTTACTGTTGGGTGACGTAGAACATGTCAATTGGTAGGCGACAGGCATCTTGAGCACTTAAGAGGCTGGTAGTTGAAAGCTTGTCACACTAGGCAACAGGGAGGGAGAGTGGAGCGAGGGGGGCAAATTGAGGGGTGACACAACATGGAGACAATAAGCACATCTCCCGGTCAGGGCCCGGATCGATAGGCATCAATAGAACCACACATGCCTTTGATACAGACATTACAGAGTGAGCAAGACCTCATAACCATCTTATCCTGGAATGTGAATCGGCTGGTAAATAAATTAAAAGAGGGAAGTAGTGCTAAAATTCCTGGCCCGCCTTGACCCCGACCGTATTATGTTACCAGAAACACATTTGTTAGGAAACAGTAGCTTTTTGGGCAGGGAGTAAATAATCTGTGTTAGTGTGCTTCTCTATTGGCTCACGAGGGACATGTATAATGACCCGCAGATCCCTGCCATTACAGATACCCCAAACATGGGATGTGTACCTTAATGGTTGCCAAGTTAAACAGGATATTTTAATTAGTGAAGCAAATGCCCTCAACGCCCCCTCCCCTTTGCAACGAGGTGGCATGATTCATCTGGCTAGTTCCTCATTAAGCTGGAGCTGCAATGCCAATGGGCCACAGTAAAGGGGCTCTTTGTTGGTAATAGTTTCTCTGTACGATGTGTAGAATTTAAGATATCAGTGAAGCTCAGTGCGGACTATATCTGTAGACTGGTAAACATGAATTTAAAATTAACTAAGGTATCCATACAAGTGTACTTTATTGTGAGGGTCCCTGTTAAAAGATTAAAAATCAATGCGGGAATATGTTGGTAGCTAATGTTTCCCTATATTCACCTAAATGGTCGACATGCTTCTTGCCCAATTAGTCTCAGCAGATCTATGGCAATTCTTCAGGACCAGATCAACTTAATCTACTACTAGTGTAGTCCCATGCTAAATCCATTAAGTGTCCCCCACACACCAAATCATCCCGGTAAGTGAGTACTCTGGTATAAAGTTATGCCCCTTACTTATGGGAAGATTTCACACCCTAAACCTGACCCAATCCTTACTTGAATCAAGTCCCTTGGGACTTGTGGGATCTTCAGACACAAGTAGATATTTATCTACTCAGTGGATATTGCCGGTGACCAACTGCGCCTCCACTGCCCAGACATTCAAGAGAGAGGAGGGCCAGAGATGGGTACAGAAGGTCCACATGCTGGACAGGCATGAGGTGGACACAGCAAAAGAAATGGACACCCGCAAGCTTTTTGCAGCACCTCTACACTTCACGCGGCAAAGTCAGAGAGGACTGAGACTTAGGTAGGTTATTTAGGGACATTCAGACACCAACTCTGGGGAAAGATGCGGTTGAGGTCCTCAATGGCGAGAAACAGTAGGGGCAGGTAGCAGAAGCATTAACGCAAATGCAGAGCAGGAAGTCACCAGGTCCCAATGGTTTCCCCCAGGAGTTCTTCAAATGTGTAAATAGACGGGTGGTGAAGCCGATCCGTGCTATGCTCCGAGTCCAAACAGAAGTGTGAACTGCCAAAGGATTTATAGCAGGCAACAAAAGCCCTAATTCACAAACAAGGGAAGCCCCGGAGTCATGCTCTTATCGCCCAATCTCTCACCTAAATGTACTTATTATACTACTATCAAAAGTACTAGCGAACCCCCTGATGTAGGTAATCCACAACATCATAGTCCTGGATCAATCAGGATTCATGCCCTACAGGTCAACAAGGCACAATCTTGGGCACCTGTTCAGCTGCTTGACATGGGAGGGCAGAATGGGTGAACTGACTGCTCTTGGCGCTAGATGAGGGGAAATAAAACTTTTGACTCATTGGAGTGGCCCCTCCTTCTGGCACTTTTGGGACAGATGGGCTTCGGCCCCTCCTTCCGGCCATGGATTAAACTTCTAAGCATGCGCTCCACAGCCCGGGTTAAGGTAAACGGCGCTCAGTCGGAGGAATTTGCTCTAGGCCGAGTTAACAGACAGGGTCGTTTGCCCCCGGTCCAGCCCCCGTCCAACCCTTCTCTTTGCAATAGCAATGAAGCTGGTAGCCAACTTAATCAGAAAAGACACCCTGATCTGGGACCTTCCCTGGAATTTTGAGGAGGAGGATGCCATCTCACTCTACACAGATGATGTCCTCTTATAATGGATGGAGCCAGAAGGCTCCATAGATGGAATGTTAGAGATTTTCGTAGTCTTTGGGCGGTATGCAGGACACTGCATCAATTGTGCTATGTCATGTATGTATCCACTCGCAGGTTGGGAACCTAGGGAAAACTGCCACTGCCCCATATCTAGAGAAGGGAGGGGATTCAGATATCTGGGAATCAATCACTGGAGAACGGTGCATCTTTCTACAAAATTATAACCATAAAAGTTTTTATAAGCACTCCAGAGCTCCCTATTCAAGATTCCTGAGCAGTTATTTAGGACAGCAGAGTTCCAAACCAGTCACCCGGTGGGGGAGGGGCGGCGGGCACAACGCAAAAAGCACTGGGGACACCCAACCACAAAGCAGCAGATGGGGTATTGCTTTACCAAACCTGCGCCTTTATTATTGGGCAACCAAATCAGTGGTGCTTAACGACTGGAGAGCCATGGATCCACATATGTTAAAAGGATCTATAGGACGGGTAGACCGAACGACCTACCAACCCCCACAGCGATGGTTGAGACATGGAGAAAAGCCACCAAACTGACCGGACAGCAGGGCATTTTGACCCTGGAGACTCCACCCTGCCCCCTCCCCTACAGGGGGTGGATGGCCACAGAAAATGGGATGTGCTTGGCATCACAAAGTTGTGACATTTTGACAAGGCAAGGGATGGTGACCTCTGAAGACATCCAGAATCAGTACGAGCCAATAGGGAACCAATGCCTACGGTATCTCCAGATAAGGAACCTACTATAGGGGATGCATGGACCCAGATACAGAGAGCCCCCTGGAATATAGACTACTAGGAGCCACAATCCACTGCCACAGTGTCTTGGTGCTCTGCAGGACACTACTGCCCAACAGCTTCCCCCCGTTGGTGGCCAGTGCGAGAAAACACTGACTAGGATTTAGCATGCTGCTACCCCAGAGGGTGACGATCAGAGCAGGTTTTAGGTCCATCCAGCTCAAAATCCTACATAGAGCACACTACACTAGATCAAGGACCACAACAGACCACTCCCTCAGGGAATGCACACAATGGAGGGGGGGGGGGAGGGGGAACACTCTTTCATATGATATGGGACTGCAAGCAGATATGGCCATTTTGGAAAGGGATCAAAGATACAAAATTGGCCCTAGATGAACCACTTGACCTGCATTCCCGAGTGGTGGTGAATTGATATTGAGGGGGTATGGGGGACCAAATGTTGGATAAATATACATTTGTTTTCTGTATTATGGTCATTATTGTAGCCAGGCGAGATGTCATACAAAAGTGTGGGTGTGCGACCGGCCAGACGGTGGGCCAGTGGGAGACTGACATGGACTGGTGCATGAGAGCAAAAGGAACAAACATATACAGCACAAGGATGCCCCACTAAATTTACCAAGGTATGGGGTCCGTGGAGGGGAATAGAAGATGAACTGCTACAGGACTGATGTGAAGGGGGTGTCTAAGTTAGAGACTATGGCACCAAATTTAGTCCCAAAAGGATATTAAAATCAGACACCAGGGAGATATAAAGCATAATGTAGCTAAAGTATGGACCACATCGGATTGTCAGAAATGTGAGCCACAAGTTGGGAGGGGTCCTGCAATGTTATGTACTTGTTTTGTACTAAACCTAAATAAAGAAGGTTTACGAGAAGGAAGGAAAAAAAAATAAAAATAAAAAAAATAAATCTACGGCTAATCCATCCTTTACGTTTCTAAAGTCCCTAATCCATATTTTCGGTCTTGTGGGTTGGCCATTTGCATCAGTTATAACCAAAATATTTGAGAATGAGTTGTTTGCGCAATAGACTGGTAGTCTTCAGTCTTTTTTCCTCTCTAATCGGTTCCTTTGTAGCTCCCTTATTGTGAGTTGGAGCTGGCTAAAATTGGCTGAGATTTCCGTTTTCAAGATAGGATGAAAGCTTGAATACTGTAGGGTCTCATTCACCACCATAGTAAATATTCAAGTCTGAGAAAAATGGTGCCTGAACTGATTCAGTTGACTGAAGGGAAAACACAAGTTACGTACCTGTACACTGGGGTTCTCTAGTATTGGTATCTTTCATAGATTCACATGCATGAATCTTCCCCGTTATGGTGGGAGTCCCACGGTACTTAAATAAGCAGTACTAAAAAGGAGTACATTAGAAAACATTGTGAAAGCAATTGAATTTGTTAACCAATTCTTATCCTTATAAAAGACCCAAACTTCAGCCAATGAGGTATAAGCCCCGAGACCACAATCCCCTGCAGAGCCACCATACCGCAGATTGAGCACAAGTGTGAATAAAAGACTAGTCATGAGATCTATAGTGGCCAGCCTAAACGGGGAGGTGGGCGGGCAGGCCACATGTGCATCTATGAAACATCAATACTGGAGAACCACAGCGTACAGGAAAGTAACTTGTTTTTTCTCCAGTAGTGACTTTCATAGATTCACATGCTTGAATCCAAGTAGTTAGTTGTACAAGATAACCAAAAGAAAGCGCTTAAGGCAAGGATACTTTACCTCCAAGACTAGAAGAGACCAATAAGCCATTAATCAAAAAACAAAAACATGCAATCCATTGAGAAAATATAACCATACTATATTTAAAATATATTCACACACATATACATATACACACACACATATATACACACATACATACACACATTCTTTGCATGTATGTGTGGATGTATATGTATGTATGATATAGTAACACTTTTCTTTTTTTGTAAAAGTGCCTTCAGTAAATGAGGTTTATCTTAATGCAACAGGTGTCGTAACACTGCTTGCCTAACCGCCGAATCTCCTTTTCATGCTGAATCCAAACCGTGTGTAGTAAAAGTATAGGCATTCAACCATGTCGCTGCTCTACAGATATCTGGAAGCGATACTCCAGTAAATAAGGCTGTGGAAGTAGCTTTTTCATGGCAAAGTAATAGCAGAGGATATCCAACGAGAGATGCGGTTGTTGCTAGAGCATAGCCCTTTCTAGGAGGTGCAAAAGATGAGCAGCTGATCAGTTTTTCTAAAGGTTTGCCTTATCGATGTAGAATTTCAGACAGCCCATTACATCTAGTGAGTGGAGAGCCCTCTCCGCAGGAGATGGGTTCATGAAGTATGTTGGCAAAATTAAGGGCTCATTCGGGTGGAATGAATTTGTATGAATTTAGACTTTGTTTTCAACAGTACTTTATCCTGTTTAAACTGAAGAAAGGGCTCAGAGACTGAATGCTTGAATCTCACTTAATCTTCTGGCCAATGTCATGGCCAGCAAGAGCACTGTATTCCAGGAGATATATTTGATGTCCGCTTTATGTATAGGCTCAAAAGGTGGCCTCATGAGCTGAGCGAGGACTGTATTTAACTGCCAGGGAACTGCTGGACACTTTACAGGTGGAAACACCCTGAAAAGGCCTTTCACGAATTCCTTTACTACTCTAGAGGACCAAAGCGATATTTCTCCAGGCTTTCTTTAATATCTAGAAATTGCTACCGAGTGCTCTCTAATAGGGTAGTACAGCAATCCTGAGCTTGCCAAGTGCAGCAAATATGGCATTAGCTGATCTGGTGTAGACTGAAAAGGATGCAGATTGTTGTCGACGCTTCAATGACAGAATCTCTTCCATTTTGAAACTTAAGTTTTGTGGTGAAAGCTCTAGAGTGTTCTAAAATGGATCTGCATTCTTGAGTAATATTTAGGGATTCGAATTCCTGCTCATGAGGTGCCAAGCGGATAAATTCAGGGACCTTATCTGCGGGTGTACCATCTACCCTTTGTTCATGGAGATCAGATTGTGGATCGGTGGGAAGCAAATGTGCGGGGACAGAACATATCAGAAGTTCCGAGAACCAATATTGTCTCTGCTATGCCGGAGCTATTAAAATCAGATGGCAGGGCTCTTAATTTTGCATAGTAATCTTGGGACGAGAGGGAACAGTGGAAATGCATAAGCAAACATCCCTGTCCATCTTAGTTGAAGAGCAGTCCCCCACCTCCCCCCCAGACCCATTCTGAGGTCATCTGTTGACAAATTTTTCGCATTTCTGGTTGTTCAGTGTTGCGAAAAGGTCCAATTTTGGGGTACTCCATATTTTGAAGACCCGAGTCAGCTGTTCACGATTTAATTCCCATTCGTGGCATTGGCTGTTGCTCCCGCTTAGAGAATCTGCCCAAGCGTTGTACGCTTGGGACATGCTCCACTTGAAGCAAGATGTTGTACTTCAGCAACTACGGACTGCAGGAATGCCAGGTTTGCGGAACCGCTGCCTGGCTTACGGGAACACTTATCTCGAAAACTGTCCTGTTTTCTTTTCTATGTTTAGTTTGTTGAAACTATTTTCCAATGAAATCCAAGTCAAAGATTCATTATTTCCTTTTTATTCATTGATTAGGAAAGTTCTTATGTACCAATTACTTTCTTGGTAATAGTTGCGGTTTAGACTGAATTATCTCAAACCCAATGCATCCCTTCCTCAGGGGTCTCAACAGTCTGCAAACAAAAATGAAATAAGACTACTCAATCCAGTCCTCATTTCTCAAAGATATACAGAAACATTTGTCACATTACCCAACAGAATTAGGATTGGGACTAAAACCAATGAAAACACCAGAAAAACGACATAACTGAGCAATCCAAACACCAGCTCTCTCAAAAGTGCTCAAACTAGGGTGAATCCGACGCGATATGCTTATAACATATCCGTTAATTCTCGTGATGTTAAAACTTGTCTCTTTACAAACATGCCTCTATTCATAGCCATGCCGCTGTTAGTAGTGCACGCCACCGTTAACTACGTGTTACCAAGCCGTTGAGTTCACCTGTGATTAGTAAAACTCCTGAGCATTCTAAAAGTGTTTGACCGAGGTCAGAAAATAAAAGATGTGTAACTAATATTAAATGAAAAAGGTGACTCGCATGCTGTGGACGAACGTCTTGTGCTTACCGAACCGACTCGGCCGATGTGTGTACTCGCTTAGAAGACTGAAAACGCTCACGAGCGAGCCTTCCCGTCAGTTACTTAACAGATCATGGAGTCTACTCTCACGTGCCAAAAACGTGCTTAAAGGGAAAGCGATCAAGAAATCATCGGAGTAGGTGGTGTTAGTATGACCAGTTAATAAAGTTAGACCGAGTCAAAAAGAAAAACGACAAACTAAATGAGCAAGTTAAACATGACCCGCAGGTATAAGCTTACCCCAATGTGAAGCAAACAGTGATATGGTCATAACAAAAAGTGTCACTGCATTTAAAATTATACATCATGCTCAATTACAGAAAACAATTAAATTCCAATCGGTCGTTCATCCCCATGCGGCTGCATGGCATTGTTTTTTTATCCCCTAAAATTCGGATCTGGCTAACAGTTTCTGGTTGTCAACATCAGGTCTCGGGTTTTAAAACTTCAAGAATGGTGAATCGCAATTGCGTGATGTTATGTCTTGCATGCTTCCAATGTATTGCTGTGGTAGACTTAGTGTTCTGGTTCCTGATATTGCTTTTATGCTCTGTGATTCGAATTTTTATTTTGCGTTCCGTTCTCACATAAATTTTTCCACAAAGGCATTTGAAAGCGTAAATAACGTTGGAAGTGTCACACGTGCTTGAATGTCGTAACCCAATAGTGGAACCTTTAGTAGGATGGATAAACTGATTGCCGATAAGTATGTTGTTGCAATGTACACAGTTGGAACACCTTTGCATCCCTTTAAAACACTCGGATATCATGCTCTTTTTTGTTAAAAGTTCCTTTAGATTGCTGGATAGTTTAAATGCAAAGGTGGGTGTCTGATTAAAAAGATGTTGAAAATCCGGTTCAGTTTGAATGATTGCCCAGGGTTTCATAATAATTGATTTGATGAGATTTAGTGGAATGTTTTAATATGCATATGGTAGGACTGGTTTTGGTGGATTCGGTTTTCCGTAACAATGACTGTCTGTCCAATGTGGACACTTGTTGAATCGAGTCTTCAATAATTTTCTTCGGGTATCCACGTTGTGTGAATCTGGTTGCGAATCTGTTTTCCGTGCTTCTACTGGATCTGATGTGATTCTTTTTAACCTTCTAAATTGAGAGTAAGGTAGGTGTCGCTTCAGTCTGTATTGATGAAAGCTTTTGAAGTGTAAGGAATTGTTTCTATCCGTTTCCTTAGTATACACACTCGTCTTGATGCCCCGTTCATCAATTTGAACCAGAACATCTAGAAATGCAATTTTGTGCTGGTCAATCTGATTGGTAAATTTGATATGGTCATGGACTCGATTCAGCTCCAAAATGTTGTCTTGTAAGCTTATCAAATCACCTTTCCAATTTATAAAGATATCAATATATCTTTTATAGACTACCAAAAGATCTTGCCATATTTTATTCAATAGAATATGCTCATGTTCGAGTTTAGACATGAAAATATTTGCATAGGATGGTGCTCCAGCAAAGCCCATAGATGTTCAGTTACATTGAGCATAAAAAGTCCCTTTCCATTCAAAGTAACTATGGAATAATGCAAAGTGCAGTAGTTATAACAATATTTTATTTGCTCCCATGTTTACTCGTTTTAAAAGAGCCCATTCCATTGCCTTGATGCCTTCATTGTGAGGGATTGAGGTGTATAGTGCAGTGACGTCAATTGTGCATAACCACCAATTTTCTATGCCCTTGATATCCAATGTGGACAACATGTTCAAACATGCTGTAGTATCGTGTGTCTCCCATTGTTGGACTATCGGTTGCCAGCTACCACTGCCAGATCTCGAGCTGGAGATAGAATTTGTGATCTTGTTCCTCCTTGCATGGCCAGGTAGAACAGTGGTGGTGCTGTCCATTCTTACTAGAGCAGAAGAACGGCAATTCCTGGCTGTAATCCTAGAAACACCGCCTTCAATTCCAGAAGGTTGATATGCATTTGTGTCTCTTGGGCTGTCCATTTTCCGTGAATTTCTAGCTCCTGAAGATGAAGTTTTCCAAATAAATTTGCCATTGAATGGCATATCCATGATTTTTGACTGCCCCTCCGGTCAGAAAGAAGTAGCCTTCAACCAGCCCCGTCTACAAAGAACTATCGCTCCAGCCATATGTCGGAATGCGATGGAAGATTTATCCATAGCAATGTATGTGACCTCAGAAGCTGCCCTGGCACCTTCCTAAAGAATTTGCGTAGCCTCTGCCTTCTTTTCCTCAGGGAGATGGTCTAGAAAGGGTGCCAGGTCCGACCACATCTGACGGTCATAGTGGCACAAGATGACCAAGGCATTTGACGCTTTGATGGAAGTAGTTGCCATTGCTGCAAAACGCTTCCCTATACTATCCAGCCTTCTCTGCCTTCCTTATTGGGAGGAGCTGAACAAAGGCAGAGTGATTTCGAGCGCCGCCGCCGCGCCACCTGCATAACAGACTCTGGTCGTGGATGTCCAATAAAACATGCAGGAGAAGACTCGGGGGAGGGGGGTGGGGGCTGCTTTATATTTCTTATCCATTAACGGAACCACAGCTGTGATCGAAGCCGGATTCTTCATTAATTTGAGCCCCTCCTCCCAAATGTAGCTTACCATAGGAACGGCTCTTATAGATTTCCAGGTGGAATCTTTAAAATCATAAGGCAAGCATTCGGCTTGCTTCGTAGGGAGGAGGCAAGTCAAATCTTTTAGATGCTAGTTCCACAACTCATGGACCCCCCCCCCAATGTACTCTGGTGAAGAACTGGCAGGGGATGGTGAAGGAGACGATGAGGATGGTACAATGTAGTCACCCCACTCCCTAGCTGCAGGGAGTGTCTTGAACCAGCTCTTCCTCCCGCTGCTTGTCCGGGTCACTTTTAATAGCGTATAGCGTTAACAGTGTAGCGCCAACGCAGGCACCCTTGCACCATAGTGCAAGGGAGTCTGCGTGCAGGGGAAGATTGTATATGTGCAGGAAGGGGGAGCTTCCTGTACATAAACAATCTTGAAATGCCGTTTTGTCACTTCTATGTGTGCTGCTTAATGCAGCACACATGGAAGTTACAAAATGTCGTTTTTTTTAAAGATGGTTTATGTGCAGGAAGGGTCACCTTCCTGAAAATAAACAATCCAAGGCATTTTGCATAAACGAGGAGAAATAAAGCATTTCTCCTTGTTTCGTCAAGTTAAATCCAGGTTTTCCCTGGTCTTAATTTTGGGGCTGCCTCCCATTTACGCTGCCCTTTTAAATGGGAGGCAGCGTCAAAATCAATGGGTGTTGCGGTGGAATGCCCACATCAACCCCCACTGCTCACCCCTTTCATGCTAAACATTGGGTGAAAGGGGGTCTTATTTACAAGGCACCGTTAAGCCACATTAAGTGGCTTAACGCTGCCTTGTAAATGAGGCAAAGCCCCTATCGCGACGGGAACGTTGCAAAAAGTGACTTTCCCATGGTGATAGGGGCTTGTAAATATGCCCCTAAAATCCTTAGTAATTCGAGTATTTGTTTTGTGTGCACACGTATGTTTATTTTTTTCGAATTACTGTTTTAATGTTTGAAATTTAAATCCTACAAATTGCTTTGGGGTCCCCGGCTTCCAGTTGTGACTTAATGGGGGTCCTCGGGAGTCAAAAGTTTGGGTACCACTGGTCTAGTTGAAGGCTAGATGTGGTGGGAGGGGTTCTGCAAATACGGTGTACTGAGTGTGGTGGGATGCAGTTTGTGCCACTGCCGTGATTCAGTGTCAGTTTGGTTTCTTGCTCCAAAGTTTTTGATGTTCAAAAGCATTTTAAAGTGAATTGACAGGGAGTGGCAAAGCAACATGGCCGACAGGACAACCATTCTGAGCTCGGCAACGGTTTTCAAAATCCTCCTGCACCCTGCCCCGGAATGAGGGCACTACCATAGTGAGGGAGAAACTGTGCTGTGTCTGATGGTGGGAAAATGAGAACAACCCCTGTCCAGGTGGATACAGCAGGTCACTCCCCACAAACTAACTTCTCATGAAAAACCCTCGGGAAAATAACTACTGGTCGGTGTCCCTCAGATTGTGCTTTCCCCCTTCCTGGAAACTAGAGTACCCTAACTGACTGAGTCTGCACAGAGAGGAGGTGCTGCGGTGGCAGCAAAACTAGTGGAAGAACTGCCCAGCTGTGCTGGTTGGGCAGAGTAATAAGCATGGCAGACCTGCCGCAGGGGTACGAATGCATGTGTCATGCAGATGTAATGTTTCTCAGTCTGAAGGTGTTTTCAGCAATGGGATGTCTCACTGCTGTTACAGTTGTACATCAACATAAAACTCAATAAAGTAGTGTTATAAAAACAGTGCGAGTTGAAGTGTTGCAGAATGCTGTCCGAAGCCTGAATTATGATTTTCCACATTGCTATAAATCGATATGGCAAAACCCGATTTTGGCTAATGCGAGGATAATGTTGGGTTTCCTGCCCATTAGGCTTTTGATGTTGGTCAGTGTAAAAGAGTGTGGGAAAACCAAGCCAAAAAGCGGTGTTGAAAAGGACCAAAATTTCAGCCAGTGGTATTGCTCTTTAATGAGAGTCTCAGGAAAATACCGCAGAGTTCAGGGCTTGGAGATTTTCAAGATTTGGGTGGGAGGTGTAGAATTTTATGAATACACCCAAATTTATTTTACTATACCAGAGTGTGTCACGCTTGGTGAATAGAGAACTAGTTTCTAGTTAGGAGCCTGTGTGAGAGATAACCTTGGCGGATAGTGCTATTAGAATAGATATTTACTGATTGCATAGATCCAGGCAGGCATGGAGACCAACATGGAATAAACTAGAGGGAAAACCGAAATGCCAAATCAGTGGTAGGGTTGGTGCCTCAGAGGGTGTTTAGAATATCAGAGCCTTGTACAGTAGTGCCGCTGTGGTCCTCCTCTAGGCTCAATGTGTTCGGGTAATGGGGAGGATCACTCAAAGAAGAAAAGTTCATTGATTTTTTTTCCATCATCCTTTGGCCCAGATGAGTAGTGCTAGAGCAAGAGGGAGAATTTCCCTTTCACCTTTCCTTTGGCCTTCGAGGGAGTGACCTTTTAGACCAGACTCAGTGACTGAGCTCAGCGAGTGTGCAGTAGAAATGGAGAAGGGGCTCATAGACCTTAACCCCGTTGCTCCATTTATGCAATTACACAGGAGGAGGAATGAGGTCTTAAGTCCTTGTTCCAGTTTGTCTGTTGATTCAGTTTCTCAGTCTTGTCTGTATGAATATGCTCAGTGGGTGTCAGCAGTAGCATTGGAGGTGAGACTATGGAGGTCATTAGTCCCTTTTTCTGAGCAATCTGTTCCCCCAAGTCCTGTCTCCAATGTAACACTCGAGAGATATTGCAGCTCTTACTTGACAATTACCTCGGGCCTTGCAATTACCAAAATTACAACAGCAACTCTATTTACTATACTAGTATTGATACTTGCCAAGAGAAGAATAGCTCTGCGATGAATTTGAAAGGTGCCATCGACCTATACATTCCTGGCTGCTGATCCTTGCTCTGTGTAACGAGAGAAGAATGTTTTGGAGACTTGCCATATCCTATGTAATGTTTGAAAGGTATATGGCTTATTGAATACTGCTAAAGAGGTTGACCCAGAACTTCTGGCAATGAGAATTCTCGAATGACTGTTCAGCTATGTTGGCCAGAGTTTACTTATGTATAATTTATCTGGGGATGCCAGACCTTAATCCTATATGGGTACAGTCACAAGTGACTATGTTGCTCGTCTCCTGTACATGCAAACTGGGTGCTCTTTAAGAAACTAAATAAGAAAGACACTGCTTTCAGTATGTAACCTGGTTATGAATAAAGTTTCAAAAAGGTAAGATAAAACCTGCTCATTAGCTTCTCATGCAAAATGTACTGAGGGGCCTGGTTCCTCTATGTCTAATGCAGCACACTTCTGGGAGCTTTGCCTATATAATCAGAAAGAATTAAGAGCCAACACAGCACTCTTTTCTTTCCATCTGCAAACTGCCAGACACTCACTTTGAAAAGGCAATGTTCAAAACTGAGCTTCAATAACAGCATATGATCTTGTTTTCTTGTACAGGCTCTATGCTGGAAAGCAAATTTTCAAAAAACATTACCAGGTCTAGATTTGGGTCAAGCAAATCATTTTGATATGGATATGCAAATTGAACGTGGAAGTCCTACCAAATTTGGTGCTATTCTTGATCAGTACATCAGATAGCCAGGTGAGCTCTCCACTTAAAGGGAACTCCCTGTTGGGAAAGGCTTGATGGCACATCCAGTTGCTACTTGGATGTGAACCTGTGCTTTAATACCACTTAAGTTATTCAGCAATTATTTAAATATTTAAATATATATTAATTATTCCTAACAGTGAGAAGGTGCAACACACATAATAGATTGAAACATTTGCATTGTTCAGTCACATACTTTGACACATGACCCTGTAGGCATATCGATTACTTAAAAGTTCAAGGCTACGGAAAAAACATATATATATATTTTTTTTTTTTAAAGCGTGGCCAATTCTCTAGCCGGATTGTGCCTCAAATGCAGCAACTACTAAGACCATGATTACAATATATAACAAACCAGGTTCTGCTAAAAAAATAGCTAACAATCTATCTGCTCTCAGTCACTGTGCTCATTTGTTAGCAAAATGTAAGAAAAGTCCAATTAGATTTATATAGCAACCAGTTATACCATCTAGTTGTACGCCAGAGAAGGTTATCTTTTCAGGCAGATTTTACACAGTTCTTCCACTGGACGCATGAAAAAACCCTTTGATTACATTTCCACTAAACATTTACTGCAGCAGACCTTTGGCAATGCTTATTACAATGGTTGCATATAGAACAGCATAGCCTGGGCAAACAATACTTGGTAGGTACCTATATGTGCAGGGAGCGAAGTTATTCATACACAGTAATAAACCTCGATGAACCGCATTCACTACTGGTTAGTAAAAGTCCATTGTGTAGGTTTATTAAACTGCAAAAACAAAATCCGGTAGCACACGATAGTCACCCTCTATTACATTGCATAGTGCACACAAATATTTACCCAACAATACATTTTACTGTCTTCCCAGAAAAAGGCTAGAAAATGCACCTCAAGTCATTACATTTAAATAAAGGCAGTATTGTGCAAACTTTGCTCAAACACTATGCGTGTCCATAGAACATGAAGATAGGTTATTACATACTCTAATTTGGTTCTTGAGTTGTTCCGCTTCCTGGCGTAACTGTTCAAGTTCACTCATTTTCCCACGCTAAAGATGTCCTTCACTGCCGCCGCCGAGACACTCAGATCTGAAATAAAGACTGTTTAGAATAAAATATAAACATAAATCTGTGATGTATGCAAGTATGAAGCTTTAATACAAATGTAAAACAAACACAAAGCATTCAATCGAACAACAAAAACAAATTTGAATTGAAATTTGAATTCCTTTATGAGGAGAGTAAATCTTGCAGAACTGGAAAGTAAGAGGCCTGGTGCCCTGAGAAACAAGGGACTGCATGACTGACCAGAAGCATCTTTCTTGAGCAATGGCAGACCAAGTATGAAGGTAAATATCTTTGACCGGGACAAAAACACTTGTTACGTCCGGCCTTCGCTCCATTGCAATCTGTAAAAATTGTGCTAAGTTCCAGTGCACCGCAAACTGTTTTTCAATGGTGCTTTACTGTTTCTAGGTGCTTTGCTGGCCTTAGAAGTTCAAAAATTAATGTGGTCGCGCCTCTTAACTTATGGCCATATTGGCGACATTGGTCATTAAAATGTTTCTATATTTCTCTAAATTAGTTTGGGGATTTTTTGTGTGTACCCTTGACTTTAAAATTATTGGTACTGTCTGAACTTAACACATGCTTCCCTGAGGAGTGCTTGCTGCGTGTGCCATAGCTACAAGGGGTTGAACAGAAATTAAGAACTGTGTTTTGACCTAGCTAGATGGTATAAGTTGGTGACTCCTCCTCCCCCTTCTAAATGAATAACCCAATTTGACAATTCAAATGAAAATTTCTAAGGTGCAAATGGATTTCAAATTACTTCTAGGTCTTGCAGATAGTGATCAGAAGGCTTTTCCAGGAAAGCAGCATCAGATCACAGAAGACTATAGACATGCAACTTTGTAATAACCGCAGCAATAAAATGGAGGAGAAAAATCAAGATACAACTGATTCAGACTGCGGTGCAAGCTAGCATCTACGAAATTACAGCCAGAAACTAATCCCTTAGTGCTCAGTGGAAACCTCAGCAACAATCTATTTATAATGAAGCTAATTGGCTTCCATGTCAGGAGTAACACATTCAGCTATTCCTGGTTACCAACTGAACTAGAATTTTTTCCTAAAATGTCAAAAGCAAAATTTCAAATCCCAGAATGCAATATGCTACCGGATAAAAATCGAAGGCTGGCAAAGTGTATAATAAGTAACAAAGACACTTGGCAGCTCTAATCACAATTAGAACAAAAACGAGCTTCACTCAAACTGCAGACCAATACATACTTGCTCTAAAAGCAAAGGACCTTTAAAAAGATATGAAACTGTTAATCCAAATGCTGATGGAAAGGAAAAAGATGCCGCAAAAAAGACACCCCTAAAAACATTTTAACTGCAAAACAGTGCCTCACACCTTAAACTGCCAAAACAAATACCCTAGGCACCACTAATATACAGTGTTACCATCACTGCCTCCATGGAAAATTACTTAACAACTAAATTAGGTCTTTGTTTTAACTGAAATGACAAACCCCCTGTGTGACCGAGGGAAGAGTGAATAAACAGAAGAAGGCCGGCACACGGGTGCAAAGCTCTCCTGATGTCAGAGTTGTAGTGATGAGGGGGAAAACCAGTGACATGGGACATGAATTTACCAGCAGTGGTGGGTGATCTTTGGAGCAGCAGGCGGTGCTCAGACGGGAGCAATCAGACTTGCCTTTGGCGCGCCCACTGTGCAGGGTCATGCCACCATCCAACTAATAATGTTTTCAATACAAAGAGATGTGGTCATAGTACTTATGTGGAATGGTGAAGCTTTTCCATTCACAGAGAAGGCAATGCTTAATGGCGTCCAGTGGGTAATTCCCAGAAATAAAGATTATCTGGGAATTCTCTATTTAGTGTTCAGAGATTAGATGTGGGCTCAGAAGTCTTCCAGCACTTACTTCATAATCAAGGTAAAATCTTAGCTTTGCAAGCTTAAGCAGACACGAGCATAACTACATTATTCTCAGGTGGGAGAGAGTTAAAGGCTCCAAGGGACAGTGTCTAAAGTATCTCAACTAAAACCTAAAGATCTAGGATGCATATCCTCTGGTGCATAAGCACCTGCATTAAGGGTTTTATACATGTGCTACACCCTAGTCTTTATAGTGCCAAGATGCTCATTTGGGAGTGGTAGTGCGCTTAATAAGTACTCAATGGACAAGTTACTTACCTTCGGTAACGCCTTATCTGGTAGAGACATGATCTAGCCGCAGATTCCTTACCTTTGAACTTCCAGGCATCAGGCTGGATCCAGAAGATTTTTCATAGCAGTAACCCTGCGCGGTCGACTCTGCGCGACGTCGTCGTGACATCCGAGTCGTCAATATAACCGCCACTCCGGCGCGCGGACGTCAGTACTTTTCACAACTTTCCACGCCAGAAGCGCGGAGCCATGAAGTGACTGACCATGGTGTGTTGAAAAACAAACAGCTTGGGCCCTGAAGGGGGAACATGCCGGACACTGAACGCCAATTCCGCAGTGCGGGGAGGATGGGTGGGTCGATAAGGAATCTGCGGCTAGATCATGTCTCTACCAGATAAGGCGTTACAAAAGGTAAGTAACTGGTCCCTCTGATAGAGACATCTAGCCGCAGATTCCTTACCTTTGAAGGGATACCCAAGCAATATCAGAGGAGGGACTGCAGAACAGTTCAGAAAATGCGAACCTAGGAGTCCAGGCAATAGTGTCTGGCGAACGTGGCAGCTTGGCAAATATCCGATACGGGAACACCATGCTGAAGAGCCGCTTTTGCCCTGGTGGAATGTGCCCGTAGCTCTTCAGGAGGCTCCTTCGCCAAGGCATAACACATTTTTATGCACAGGATAAGCCACCGGGATATAGTCCTCTTCTGGACAGCACGGCCTATCTTTGCGCCCACGTACCCTATAAAGAGTTGGTCATCCACCCGGAACTCTTTTGTTCGATCAAGGCACGCTCTTTTTGGGTCCAGATGGTGAAGACGTTCCTCTTCCTTGGAAGGATGCGGGGGCGCATAGAAAGTGGGCAGGGTAACAGACTGTCCCAGATGGAAGTGTGTTACCACCTTAGGAAGAAAAGATGCCCTAGTCCGGAGTACTACCTTATCCGGAAAGATAGTCAGGTAAGGAGGCTTCGACGAAAGTGCTTGCAGTTCGCTGACTCTCCTAGCAGAGGTTATCGCCACCAAAAAAGCTGGTTTAATGGTGAGCAACCACAGAGGGCAGTTATGCAGCGGCTCAAACGGTGCACACATCAAGAAGATGAGCACCAAATTAAGGTCCCACTGTGGCATGATAAAAGGTGAAGGAGGAAACAAATCGGTTAGCCCCTTTACAAATCTCTGCACAATAGGAGATTTGAATAAAGATAGCTGATCAAGCAGCCTAAGAAAAGAAAGGGCCAAAAGGTAGCCCTTCAAGGTGCCCAGAGCAGAGCCAAAGAAAGTATGAAGAGTAGGACTTCAGATAAGGAAGCAGATAGAGGGTCAACAGACCGATCTGTACAATATTTACAAAATTTGTTCCATCAGCAGGCGTATACTGATTTGGTAGAGGGACGCCTGGCTGCCAAGATAACCACAGACTTCAGGAGAAAGGTCAAAAGCTGTCAACTGTCGCCGCTCAATCTCCAGGCAAGGAGGGAAAGAATGGACTGGTTAAGGTGGAGGACCCTCCCATGCTGTTGCAACAAAAGAACCTCCTGAAGGGGCAGCCTGACCAGTGGATTGATCTTGTGTCCAGAAGCTCCGGATACCACACACTGCGTGCCCAGTCCGGAGCCACATGAATGACTTGTGCCCAGACACTCCTGATTTTCTTGAGCACTTTGGGCAGAAGTGGTATGGGCGGAAAGGTGTATAGGAGGCCTGAGCTCAACTCGTGAGGAAAAGTGTCGCCGAGCGAGTGCCGCCTTGGAAACTCCAATGCGCAAAACAGCGGACATTGCGCATGCTCTTCGGATGCAAACAGATCTAACCAAGGCTCTCCCCACCGTTGAAAGACCTAGTACCACCTCCGGATGGAGACTCCATTCGTGATCCGCAAGACACCTTCAGCTGAGGTCGTCTGCCCTGGCGTTCAGAGAACCAGCCAGGTGTTGAACCACCAGGGAAATGCCCTGATTCTCCAGCCAAGTCCAGAGACATAGGGCCTCTTGACAGAGGGTCCACAACCCCAACCAGTCAGGTTTGTTGCGGTAGCGTGGTCTGTGAACACTAGAACAAGCCTTACTTTAATGGATGGCAAAAAGGCCTTTAGGTCCAGTCGGATCGCCCGAAGCTCCAGCAGGTTGATATGGAGCTTGGTTTCCGCCGGAGACCAGTCTCCTCTGATAAACAGCTCCCCCAGATGGCCATCTCAGCCCAGAAGAGACGTGTCCGTCCCTACTGAGAGATCTGGGTGGGAGAGGGGTCTGCCGTTGAACCACTTGCGGTCCATCAGCCACCACTGCAGATCTTTCGCAGTTCCCTCTGAAATCTGGACCAGGTCGGCGAGATTTCCTCGATGCTGTGCCCATTGGAACTTCAAGTCCGACTGAAGAGCCCGCATATGCCACCTTGCATGGGTCACTAGCAGGAGGCCATGAGGCCCAACAGCATCAGTCGGTCTCGACGGACTCGCCGTTCGGGAGGATAGACCCGAAACTGCACCGTGTCCAGAACCGTCCCAACAAAAAGAAGCGACAGAGGGAGTCAGGTGTGACTTTGGCATGTTGATAGAGAACCCCAGCGAATGCAAGCGGTCCGCCATCGTCTGGGGGTGGGAGACTACTGCCTGGGGCGAGCCCGCCTTTAACAACCAGTCATCGAGATAAGGGAAGACTGGGACCACAGATGAGCTGTGACCACCGCCATCACTTTTGTGAACACCTATGGGGCACTGGTGAGCCCGAAGGGAAGCACCGTGAACTGAAAGTGCTCGTGGCCCACCGTGAACCGCAGGTAGCGACGATGTGCAGGCAGGATGGGAACATGAAAGTAGGCCTCCTGCAAGTCCAGCGCTACCATACAGTCTCCTGGGTCCAGGGCAAACAGGACCCAAGCAAGGGTGAGCATTTTGAATTTCTCCTTCTTGAGGAAGAAATTGAGGGTTCTGAGATCTAGGATAGGCCGAAGGCCTCCGTCCTTCTTGGGGACCAGGAAGTAGCAACCATTGCCTACTTTGGGCCCGGAAACCCGCTCTATAGCTCCCTTGGCCAAGAAAGCATGGACTTCCTAGCGGAGCAAGTCGATCCTCCGTTAGCCGATCGTATGCTGGAGGCATAGAAGAAGGGGTAGTCTCGAAGGGGAGGGAGTAGCCCCGGACTATTTGCAGCACCCACCTGTCCAATGTGATGGATTGCCAGTGGTGGAAGTGACGGCGTATTCTGCAACTGGCCGAGAGAGTTGCTGGAGGGCTGGACTAGGAAGGTTTTGCGGTGGAGGAGGGGATGCTGGCTTGCCTCGCTTTCTGGTTCCCGGACCCACGAGGCCGGGGAAGCCGCATCCATGGCCCCGCAGAAGTTGCAGAACTTGCAGGGCCCACTGCGCAGAATAAGGTTGGCGCGGCTGGTAGGTCCTTCCGTAGCCACGAAAGGAGCGAAAGCTGGATGAAGCCCTGGGGGCAGTAGTGAGGCCCAGGGACTTTGCTGTGGCCCGAGAGTCCTTGAAGCGCTCAAGGGAAGTATCCGCCTTGTCTCTGAAGAGACGGGAGCCATCAAAAGGCATGTCCATGAGGTTGGCTTGGACATCCCCCAAAAAAACCAGATGTTCAACCAGATGTGACAAACTGCCACTGTCATGGAAATCGCTCTACCTAGCGACTCCATGTCCAAGACACATCCGATGGTGAACTTAGCTGTCTCTCTCTCGTCGGATATAGCTTGGGAGAGTAGGACCCGGTCCTCCTCCGAGACCCTGGGCAGAACCTGTGCAACCGTATCCCATAGAGAATGAGAATAACGGCCCAAGAGGCATGCGGTGTTCACTGACCGCAGCGCTAGGATGGTGGAAGAGAAAATGTTCTTCCCGAAGTTTTCCAGCCTCTTTGACTCTGTCCAGGGGTGCAGAAGGGAATGCGCCTCAGGACGTGGGAGCTTGGACTACCAAGCTTTGGGGGGTGGGGTGAGTGGTGAAGAAAAGTGGGCCCCCGGTGCGGTGCGAGGGCGGCAGGCGATCGTCCTATTCACAGGAGCCCCGGTGCTGGGTTTGGACCATGTCCCCAGAAGGACGTCTGTCAAGGCCTCATTGAAAGGCAGTAGGGGTCCGGCTGAAGGACCTCGGTCAAGATGTTTGTCTTGACCGCCACTGTAGGAAGCTGTAGGTCAAGGACCTCTGCAGCCCTATGCACCACCATGGCAAAAGTTGCTCCCTCCTCCGTAGCCAGGGTAAGCATGCCAGAATCTGGGGAGGTGTCCAGACCACTGGTGTCACCCAATTACTCATACCAGTGCAGGTCTTGCAGAGGCGGAATTTCTAAAGGATCCGGCTCACCCTCCCAATCCTCTTCCTCCATTCCTACCCCTTCAGAATAGGCCAGAAAAAACAGCATTGAGCCGCATGGCTCAGTCAGCGCCGGTGGAAGACCGACCAGCTCTATGTCGTCGGGAATGAGGATCGGGGCAGCGCTGGCGACCTCAGCGCCGGACACTACGCCGGGGAAGGTCGCTGTGGAGGTGCGAACGGTGTCAGTCCTGACCCGGTAATGGGTCCACTCGGAGGCCGGAGCCGCCGGCAGGGGAACCACGGGGCGCCTCAATTATTTGAGCCTGTGGGGCCCGCTGGGGCGCCGGCAGGGTCATGCAGCCCAAATATGGCACACATGGCATCATAAAATTCATTGAGCTGGGCGGGGGTCACTCCCAGCCCCGGAAAGGGAGGGAAACGCTGAGCCGACCCAGGCACTCGGTCTGCGGAGTCACAAGATGGGCGGAGCGAAGTCGAAGCACGCTTCGACTTCTTGTGCTTTTTTTGGTGCCCCTTACCAGACTTCGACGAAGAGGACTTCGAATCGCCGAAGCGGTGCTCAGACCTTCCTCTCGTCCGGGATCGAGACCGGCGAGGCGACCTCCGCGGTGCCAGATGCCGGGCCGCAAGAAGCTTTAGGGACCGCTACCTCAAAGTCTTCGGCGCCATGGCCCGGCATTGGGAGCACAACTTGGGAGTCGTGGTCGCGTTGCAGACACCACAGACAAACCAAATAAGGTCCATAACCGACATGGCGCGGCGACAGGCGCTGCATGGTTTGAACCCCGAGGTCTTCTTACTTGACATCCTAACACCAGTCGATAAAAAGTCGAAAAAAGTCTGTCAAGAAATGACAAGGGGTGGCTCTCAACGGATCAGCCCTGACTGGTGCAGAAAGAGAACTGACGTCAGCACGCCAGAGTGGCGGTTATATTGACAACGCGGACATCACGACGGTGACAGGCACGACGCCATCACGTGCAGGGGTACGGCTACAAAAAATCTTCCGGATCCAGCCTGATGCCTAGAAGTTCAAAGATAAGGAATCTGCAGCTAGATGTCTATCAGATTCATTCATTCATAGACTTGGGTGGTACTGACCTTGCTGTGATTCTTTTGAAAGACCCACTACCTGGAGGTATCAAAAAGACTACAGCATGACAGAGTAACTGGTAAGAAAAGACAGAATTGCTAGATAACCAGCAAATTTTGTATTCTCACAATGGAGGGCCTCAAACGAACCATGACAACCTTCTACACAAACCTCTACAGCATAGCATATGACTCGGTTCTCCTAGGCAAGTATCTAGATTCCATCAAACTTCTTGGGTTGGAGGACATCGACGCCCCTTTAAAGTTGAGGATATTGTCCAAAGGACAGACAATAAGGCACCGGGGCTTGATAATATGTCCTTCTACAAAACGTATGACCAGATCCGTGCCTCTCTAGGGGTCCATTAAAAAGGTCTCCAAGCAGGTAGCCTAAGCCCCCACCAAATTGCTCAAGGTGGTGAAAGTTACCATCTTGAAAGCCAGGAAGCTGCCAAAATCAGTGCGAATCCTGCTGTGCGCTATCCATGGTTAATATGGACAACAATATCCTAGCTAAATTGCTTGCAACCTGCTTGACGCCTTTGCTTTCAGATATTGTTCACCCTGACCAATCAAAGTTCTTGCCCGGGCATAACATGTCACACAACTTAAACTGTGGGTTGATGGAGTGCATATGCACAAACATCATGCTTAAGGTAGCATCAAAACTACTTGACCCAACTAAAGCATTCAACTCCTTAGAGTGGCCCTTCTTGTTCCAGCTGCTGCGGAACTAGGGCCGGTTCCTCGCTTCATCAGCTGGAACAAGCTCCTCTATACATGTCCATGCCCTAGACCAGACATCAATAGTGATGCCCCTTCCCCGTACCTAGGGGTACTAGACAGGTGGGTCAACTATCACCCATCCTCTATGCTTTCGCGATGGAGCCCCGGGCCAAGTGGTCCATGTCGGTGCTGTTCCCCCTGACTAATATGACCAACAGTTTCACCACCGACCATCCACTGCAGTGGGTGGGTGGAATGTTCCGGTGTATGGATTAGTAGAGGCACTGAAGACATGAAGAACAAACTAAGGGGCCTTGATGACTTGGCTGGAGGACCATGTGCCGATCTGGACTCGCCTGCCACTGTTCATGGCATGAACGATTGCCATTGCTAAAATGCTTATCCTACCTATATTTAACCTGAAATATTGCTATCCTCTCCCAATACATTTTTTCAGGAGACTTCGCACACACCTTCTTACACTAGTTTGGGTCAGTAGGCAACAGAGGGTCACCTAGGAAACACTGACTCTTCCCTATGAGCAGGATAGTTTAAGCACCCCAGATATGGAACTCTACTATTACTGTGCACAAGCACACTTTTGGATATGCCAGATTTCATTCCAGCCACTGAGTCAGACAATACGGTCCCCTGCCAGTTACTCACTGAGATCTACTTGCCTATCCGCCACCCTCGTGCTGAAATCAGCACTACAGCCTGCATAGGTGTGGGACAGATTACGCCTACGTGCAGGCTTAAACTGCCTGTACTCAACTAAAGTCCGCCTGAATGGCCACCTGCAACTCCCGGCAGGACAGGATGACAGAATATGTAGCCAATTAAAGCAGCTAAAACTACACATGCTGGGTGAATTCTTCCCGGAGGAACAATTTCAGTACACCATATACTCCCACACCATACCCCACTAGATGCACTCACATACTACAGTTTCGGAGCAGGGATTTGTGCTTTGCATGGCACGTTTGCCACTGCCCCTCCCACACTCGATATGCTACTAACCGATCCATCCCAACGTAACCCGATTACACGCCTTTATGCGATCATGCAAGAGAAGTCAACCATATGCACTCAAAGCCTACCTCGGTTGGGAAGCCGGACTTGACCCTCCTCTCAACATGACAAAACGGCAGTCATGCTGCAGGCTGACTAAATCACTACTCAATTGCAGACTGCACATGATGCACATTAAATTCCTCCACAAATTGTACCGCACCCTTGCCCATATACCTCGCATGGGTCTTTCAGAAGACACTCTGCTGTAAATGCAGAGCAGACAGTGCCTCATTCCTCTGCCTGGTGTGAGATTGCCCCGCGGTGAGCACGTTCTGGACAACAGTATATGACGCCACTATCACAGACTTTCTCCCCCTAAAGACTCCACTGATGGCCCTTCTGGGCTACGTCAAGGATATTCCCAGTTTAATCAAGCGCACGACTGCTATGCTACAGCTCCTAGCAACGCGCAGTGTTGCGAGGCACTGGGGCCGCCACATCACATGTCAACTATATGACTGGCTGAGGAACGCAACTTATTGTCAAGAACAACTAACTGCATATTAGGAGCGCCATTGCCACAGGGCTCCAGCCCAGTAGATATTTAGACTCCTTTTACCACGCATCTCAAATCATTTAGGTAGCCTTCCAGGAACCTCTTAGCATACCAAGCAATAAGGACACAACCCTCCCCCCAAGCCACTACCTGGATTGGTCAGGATCATCTCTGAAACGTGGAGTCATTCTTTCTGGGGAAAGATCAGTCAATGGAAATTATGTACTGAAGTGGTCTGAAAGGCAGCCACTGGTGCTGCTGAGGTCTACTTGCATACATTATTGGGTGGAAGAAAAGGACTGCAAAAACTAACAAGCATTTGCAATGCAATAGGTCTCGCATTCACGCGACTGAGCTTTTGGCATTGTAAATGACAATGCCTTTTATTTATGTTTAGGGTTTTAAAACATAAAAGGCATTGTCATTTACAATACTAATAGCTTAAACTCTCGCAAATGCGAGACCTATTGCATTGCAATAAAGGGCCTTCTCGACCGCTTGTTAGATTGTAAATATCAGAGGAAGAGACCGACCTGCAACATCTTCAAAGTAGTGATAAATAGTGCAGTGAAGAAGGTGTAAGTGTTGTAAATTACACAGAGTGAAGTGAGCTACATATGATCCGAGCTATAAACACTAACAAAGCGCTCCAACACCTTTCGCACTGTGATTACACTGTCACGGCTCAGGAGGAAGAGCGGGGGAGGGGGGCAGGGGACTAGTTCCTGCCGTCTCCGTGATTTGAGTGTACAGTGTGGCATTGCGTAATGTCATTGCTATCTTTGGCCTAATAAACACTCCAGTTGTAGTAGGGCCCAGGCTTCACCTCCTGGTGCAGGGCGGGCTGTGCTTTAAGGCAGGCATGGAGGGAGGGAGTGATGGATGGATGGTCTCAGCTGCAGCTCCGGCTTCGTACAGTGCCCCTGCCATTAGAGGCATTGATGGCGGTGGCGTTGATGGCGGTGGTATTGGTGGTGGTATTATTGGTTGACGTGGTGGTATTGGTGTTAATAAAACAGGCTTTTGAAAACTGGTCAGGTGGCTTTAGTACAGATGACATAACACAGATGTGCTGTTGTCAGCTTCAGCCCATTAGCACAGGATTATGTGCTACATGGGATTCACATGACTTAATTCGCTAATCATTTCTAAATCCATTTTACGGGGGGGGAGGGGCTAAACAGACAAGAATGCCGGGTTAAAGTGATTGAAATCAAGCACCCGTGTTACGGGGGCGGCCGTGCTGCTTAAAAAAATACACAAGCGGTTTCAGCTGAAGCAGTGCATGTCTGGCCCGCATTAAGAGAAACTCAAAGTAAATAATGCTTACAGACTAAATAACAGGTCCCGTGTAACAACTGAAGTAAAAGGGCCAGTTGCCATGGGAGGGTACAAATGAAGACAAGGCCGTACTAAGGAGGGACTAACAGGCCTATTAACTAATCCGAAGGCAGCATTTACGAAAGACAATGAAAAATATGGTAGGAGAGTGGGCGGCTTCTTTCCCATACTCTACTACAGCAGTCTTGCAGAGCGAGCAGCGCAAGCGCGCTGCCGCTAGACTCGACCTAAAAAAGGTGTGGAGGCGGAGGCCAGTTCTCTCTCATGAATATAGAAGGCTGTGTGGTAAACTGAGAAGAAAGGGGTGCAGCCAATCAGTGAGAAAAGGTATGAGTTGTCACAGCATAGCAAGAACAATCAAGGTGGGCAGTTGGATGGGTTTAATGAAATATCTTGTATTACAAACGCATATGCACGGTGGATTTAGGGGGCACAGGGGCTTTTCATAGGGCATGGCTCTGGGGGACAGATGCTAGCTGCACTAGGATGACCAACCGTCCGTACATTTCATGGACCGTCTGTTAATTGGAAGTCACGTCCGTTGTCTGTGACGATCCCTCCTACGGACGCCTTTTGTCTGCAATTTTGGGGGTTACAGCGACCTGCGCGGCTCACCTTTGAAATGCCTCAGTTTTCTGAGAACTCCCTGCTGGGGCCGCCTCGCACTCCTCTGTGCTCAAGAGCAGCTCCTCCCCAGCCTCTCTCAGACTGTGATGGACCTATCGTCCTTCTGTCTGCCTGTCTGCCGGCTGATTGTGGCATACAGGATGACAATGGGCCAGTCTGGGCAATTAAGGCATGTGTTGGGCCTGAAGGCAAGGACAAAAAATGTAACAAATTAGATGGAAGTAACATTGTCCAGTTACTTTTAAAAAACAAGCATATGCAATCCACCACGCATTTGTACAAGTTAGAGCATTTGTTTACCTAATATCAACTTATTTTGACTTGCACTTATGTTGGCTGTCCATTTACTTATATATTATTGCGCGATCTCCTCTGTTGTGTCTTTAAAACTTACCTTTTGTTCCAAAGATTTGTCCTGCATTTTGACCTTCTGTCCTGAATTTTTACACTCACTGTCCTGATGTTGCACCAATGCCAGTTGGTCACCCTAAGCTGCACAGCACTAGCTAAAACCACATTCAGACTACATTTCATTTGGCTTTTGGCACAGGGTGCACGACCCGACCAGAGGTCACACTGAGCATCCAGACTCAGTTTGGTCTAAGGAGTAGGGTGGCCAAATGCCACTCTGTGCCTAGAGTCGATTGTACAAACCGAAAGCCTGTGTGTGAAGGGCACTGGCAGTACCGTTGTTGCCACAAAATACTGCGCATGGTCAAAGGTTGTGTAGAGCAAAGCCTCACTTGGGAGGAAGGAAAAATGTATCCCTACAAAATCTATAAAAATGTCACAAAAAAACAACTTAATGTATGCAAGGCCACAACTTTGAAATTTCTCTTGGAAAGATTGGGAGCTTTTGGAATAGACTTTCAATATGCAGCCATGGCACAGACATTATGAAGCACCAGTTTCATTAGCGTAAACATGGCAAGAAATTTCTGGATGAACAAGGTATTCATTCTTTTGATAGCAGGCATAACAATTTATTTTTTTAATTACATTATGGTTAGCTTTTTTTAAACCATTAACAGGTTCACAACCCATTTAATTTGCAATGAGCTCCAATTTATTTAAGTCAATTGCTTTAAGAACAGTAGAATGTGTGTTACATATGTACACTCATGTCACTCAATTTTACCAGTCTGTCAAAAAATTGCTGTAATACCGCCAGCAAGACTGGATTCATCAGCATATAATTTAATATGCTACATTTCCTTAGTGGAGTAACCAGTACACAGGCCAACAGCATAAGCATTTTTGAAAAAAATCTGGTAGGAAAACCTACAAAATGAGCAAACAAATGATAAAAACATTCAGGTTTTAGATCTATGCAAGAAAAAGACCAAAGGTAAATTAAGCTGCTCTTGCTGTATTTATTTTTTCAATAGTCCTGGAAGTTTAGGACTCACATTTTCTCCATCACATACAGGTATTTCACTTACACTGGTCAGTCCTGGCGTCAAAGCACCTCGGGGGTTACAACGCGCGACGTGGAAACACTACCCACACAGGCTCAAAGACGACTTTTCCAACCACACCGCCACACGGTGTAGCACAGACAAGTACTATAACATACAAGGGCTCTGAGCAAATCTGCCTAACAATCTTTCATGCTTTTGGGTAAGTAGCAGGGCAAGTCCCAAAGTCCTAGCAGTGTAATTACTTTATTCAACTTCTGATGTATTTCGTGCTTATGAGTGTGCTCAGATGGCATGGATGTGGTGTACTAGTTTTGTAGAAATCTAAAAGCTTGGTGCTGTGTAGTCTACAAGTGCTGAGCGCTGTTGTATGTGGTTCTTGTTGTCAGAGGGGATGCTCCATAGGCTGTCTAGGCTAGGGTTCTGGTTGGCTACTAGGTCTAGGGTTTCCTATTGGACTTGGGAATTATGGCTTTGGCTGGCTGTTAGGACTGCGATTGGTTAATAGGGCCAGGTCTCCCATTGGCTCTAGATTTAGGGTTAGGGTTCCATTGGCTAATAGGGCAATTTTAAGCATAGGGCTCCGAGCATCGAGGCCAAGGGCAGAGAAGACAAGGGTAGTTGCCTTTTTGGGCCTGTTCGGGTCGAGCCTAGGGCCAGAGATGCTGCCCAATTTTTACTTACGAGCTACCACCTTAAGCCCTCCACATTCGCCAACATCAAAACACAATATCAACAAAAGCATTCTACTCAAGCACAACAATCAAACCACATACAGATTCCAATGTGTACTGAACCACTACAAAACCCCACAAACCACACCTACACACAATTTTACCGCAACTATACTACGGCATATGCAATTTTTACACAAAACATAACTCTGTCCTATACCACCAACCCATCCACACCTCCATTTCTCTATTCAATCCAACTAACAGACTCACATGTCCTCCGCTCAAATTAACTCATACCTCCCTAGACTAAGTACTAAACTCATATTTCCCTATACTAATCCACCACTAATTCTTTTGGGTTCCGGAGTAGCGTCACTCGCCTAAAAGCACTTCGACTCATTGTCAGGTGTAGTAAGCACTATATAAATACAATTGCAATTAAGCGGTAGGTAGTTGGCGATTTGGACTGGGCAAGTTCACTTACAAGATACGCTCCACGAGAGCCCACTGCTCAATCCAGCGTACAGCTCGTGAGCTGGTATTAAAATCAATGGGTATTTGAGTCTGTGCCTGCTGTACTGCTAGTTAATAGCTGCCACCATGTCTCCGCCTCCTTAGTCCCAGTGGGTGAACAGTTAGTTTGGAGGCGAAGGGGTGGCAAGATGGCCAAAGAAACTGGTCTCACCCAAACACAGAAAACATTTGGAGGTGCAGAATGTGAACCGACAGTGCTGTACAATATGCCCCTTGCTATCCTCCTGGGTTAGTGCATACCATGCAGCAGGAGAGGATTGGCCGGGCTGCAATGAAGGCTTTGGGGACCAGGCCCATCTCCGTTTAGGGTCGCTTACATGTAGCAGTTTACATTCCTCCTATTTAGCATCTCCATA
This sequence comes from Calotriton arnoldi, assembly GCA_963921515.1. NCBI lineage: Eukaryota > Metazoa > Chordata > Amphibia > Caudata > Salamandridae > Calotriton > Calotriton arnoldi. Next base: position 728,557 of record CAWUFW010002911.1, on the reverse strand, counting down.
GGTGAAAACGAATTTCACCATTTTCAGGGGCACGAGTCTCAATCTGCTGAGCTGCTGGAAGCATTCCACAGGGCCTCTTTCAGGTCCTCCCCAGTCAGGTGGTGCAGCAACAGCACAGTTCCTCTTAGTTTGCCATGTAGCTAAATCTGCGCATTATGTACTACGCAGCACTTTCAGCATGCATGAGCATCCTAGCAGAGCTCGACTATAGGCATGACAAACCTTGCCAGACTCCAACCCCCTGTAACAGATGCAGTAATAATCATAACTGAGTGGTCTGAAGGAGAGCAACGAGGAAACAAGTGTCTAGGAGGAAAGGAGAATTAAACACGAGCAGCTGAGATGCAGGGTCAGCCTTGTGACTACCAACAGGGTCAAGAGCAACTAAGTGGTTATGAAAAAAATCTTGCAGGTCAGCGAAATACAGTCAGCATTGAAAAGTCAACTGATCTGGCGCAAAGCCAGGAATTCACAAATGCTGGTTACATGTTTGGCATGCACAAATGCCATTTATCACATTAGCAGAAACCCTAATAGCTTCACATTTTCTTATAGAATGCATATAGAACACATACTGAATGTTACAAATAGCGTGATGGAGTCTAGTTTTCATATGTCAAATAGTTCCCCATGCATGCCAGTAGAAGCACTTCCTGGAAGGCAGAATGATGCACTAAACAGCCAATAGAATGAGGGGAAAGAATACTGCTCTACTAGATGGAGCCAAAGATCACTTATGTTTTAGAGGATTGGTAAGAATTAGTCAAGCACAGTTGCACAATCAAACCAGACATATCGAACAGTAAGTTACTTGAGTGGAACCCCTAGCCCATGATCAAACATTGCTGACTGTCCATTTCCTGATGTGCCGATAATCATAAAAACTTATTTTTAAAAGAGGGTCAATGAGACTTACTGTAACTTCCTGCTCTGATGCAGACAGACCTGCAATACTAACTCAGCTCACCCGTGCAGAAACGACAAAAGCAGGCAAAATATAAAACTGTAAAATGAGACCGTAGCCGCTCTTTCAGATCTGGATCCTTTTTAGGCCTTGCCCTAGTTTGTCGCTAACAAGATATTTTGTTTATTTACAGAGGGAATTGGAGCCAATCCATTGCTTACCACTGGTTGGTTTATTCACTAATTTTCTTGCCTCTTTGGTCAGCGCATACCAACTTCACTTCTGCCTGTGTTTGCTCTGTCCCTGGAGCATGTCTCCAGTGTGTCCTTCCACTGCTCAGCGGACAGCAATGCAGCAGGTGCATGTGTTTGAGGACATCTCTCCCTCCACCCCCCACGTCCTGTTCTGCGTCGCTTGCCCCATCCCTTCCATGATGTTGCCTGACCCTACTTCCCAAAGGAAAAAGCCCCTTGGCAAAGCCAATAAATAGGTCTTGCCTACTCGAGAACTATTGGCTTTGTCAATTTTTTTCAGCCATGTTTTACATCAGCGCGACAGATGCGCAGTACGGTTGAAAGTTTTAAAAAGTGCTAGGACATGGCCAGCTTTCGGTGCGTCAGTGTTTAGTGCTGCCCCCTCTACTTTCAGCCATGCTGCACAACAGCCACACTGCTGTACAACATGGATAAGAAAACCCTGTCAAAGCCAATAGCTTTTGTGGAGGCAAGACATTGGGTTAGCCAATGCTTGTTGAAGCCTTGATGCACCCTTGCCACTTGCAATTAAATAGCAATCTAACTTCTCTGCATCAGCTACATACAAGGTTACGACATTACTAATACCAATCTGGCTCAACTAAAAGTCTGAACAATCAGAAGGACTAAAAAAATCTGAAGTTTACGAATTAGCATGGTGCTCCTCTAAGTTCTTGATCAAGATGGAAAACAAACAGCAGTACTGGTCACTTCCAATAAGCCATTCAACTAACTGCTGCCCTTTGTTGACAACTGCAGATTTCCATTCAGTGCGAGTTGGTGCCAAAAATACCCAAACCGTGAACGGTAAATGAGTTTCACTTTAGTACAAACAATAAAAGCTTACAGTGATGGCTCACTGGTTAACCCACTGGCAGTCTTCGAACAAATGTGGATAAAATAGTCTTTTGCAGCTTTACAATCCGTTAGAGGCGGAAGCCTGGGTTAAGAAGCACTTGGGTACAATGAGTCACAGAAAGCATCACTGCCAGTGAAAGGGTTAATTGGAGGATACAAAAACCCAGTCACCGAGACGCAATTAATCCCAAGGCAACAGTGTTTATGAACTAGGAAAGCACATTTAATTATTGGCTTACACTGTTTAAATTATGTAGTTTAAACGTGCAGCCATGTGTCGCAACACTTTGCCAAAATTCGTAAGGCGGAGCGTAGGACACATGTATAGCAGAGATAAACCACAGCAAAAAAGACTAAGGGCAGGCTGAAAGTGTATGTTTATTTGGGGAGTAGCGAAGTAGGACTTGGTAGGAAAGTCCTTTGAGAATGTGTAAGTGTTCATTGTACACTACATTAACAGATCTGAGCCCCCCCCAAGTATTGTACGAACATCCCTATCGTGAAAACCTCAAAGACAATAGATTAACATCTCAAATGGCTTAAACTAAAGAAAAAAAGTTTAACTGTGTCTTGATACAGTTATGTAGGTGCAGACAATAGGAGGCAAGGCTCTTATCTCGTCAGCCAACTTTAAGATGATGGAACACAACCCGGGAGCACGGACTTCATGGTCTAGATCCACTGAATACAAACCTTACATTGTAGATTAAGGATTACCTTAACATCCTCACCAAACTGTCAGACGAGCTAATACAAAGAACACAGTTTCAGCCTTTATCATGTCCTTGATTTGAAGCACTAACAATGGTGAACCCCTTTTACTAACGACAAAACAAACATGCCACTCAAACCACCTTTCATATGATTTTCCGAGCAGTAATTAAACAAAAAAAGGTGGTTGCGTTCACTTTATGTAGGGATCTGAGGGGCTCATATTCATGCCCGATATGAAGATCCATAATTTGTCAGAAATTAGAAAAGGGATTTTAAAACAAAGAGTAATGGGTATCATACATGAAGGCCGAAAAATCCATACATTACCAAGCATGGTGTTACATCTCGAAAGGTATTCAAATTACATGATGAAATTCTCTAGTGAAGAAAATAGAACCCTAAAAACATCAAATACTGATGGAGAAGTTGTTTACAATTTTTCCTGAATTTGTCAGGGTAGGCCATGAAACTGAAGGATATTCCATAGTGAACCCAGGACGAGGAACTCACCAGGCCTGTCCAAGATGGGCTAGTAGCTAAGTACATAGTAAATCACTGCTATCGACAAAGATCGATTTAGGAAACTACACAGCAATTTGGCATAAAGCATAATTTAACTTCTGCTCCCAGCTTGGCTAGCACAATTGTTTTCAGGGTATAGGATTAAAAAGAAGAAACATGAAAAATAAACCATTAAGGAAAGTGGGGAGACGGCAAAGATTTGCTAGTACCCAAACATAATAAAATTATCTCAAGTTGCATATTGTAAATGATATGGAAATTGAGTACTTATGTTGTTCTAGAACTGCATTTGAAATGTCACTAAAAAGGCCATGCACCCAATTACATGTCAAGGAAATGTTACTCATACCTTGCCATTAGCGGTCATGGGCAGGATTGCATTGTTAAAAATGGTGGTCCTGCCACGCCTCCTTTATTATTTCACAAATTTGCCCTTACACCTTAGGCCGCCCTTTTAAAAAAAATTGGAATCAGACATGCGGCAATTCATATGGCATGGATCGCGAAGCAGAGTATCATTAACTAAAATGTACCCGCTGACCACCCAGGGCGGACTCGCTCTACCCAATATGGAGCAATATTATCTAGCTGCGCAGCTTCAATGGGTGGCGCGTTGGCTCAGCGCGAGCCAACTTGAAGACAGCAGCGCAGACACCCGGGCTCACCAATTCCCAAGTCGTAACAGTTTCATCCGGGTCTACCTACACAGCTGCTGGTACAGGTGGCGTATCAATGCTATCGAAGCAGCCTACGCATCATGTAGTGCCATATGCACCATCACTCCCTATACTGGGTACACCCAGGAGGCTTAAGGCAGTAACAAGCGCGAAACTGGTGCATTGGGAAGAGGCCGGTATACAGACACCAAGCGATCTGTACAATGATGGACAGCTCATCCCGTTCGCAGACCTAGCCGAGGGGTCAGTTTCTATTACATGCCGCAGTGACACATGCACTTAGCGCGCTGTGGGGTGATGTGGCGAAGGAACATCCCACCCACCTAACCATTAAATACCTGCACTTGCTGGGCACAGGCCGCCATTTAACCAAGTGGTTTGCAGAATCCCTCAGAATCCACAGCACCGCAACTGCTGCCCCTCCGTGCCCACTGGGACGCGAACTTGGGGCGACCCAACACAGACCGGGAATGGGAAAAGGTACGAGAATCCTACGCGAATCCCTCGTAATGCCAGATTCCGTCTTATTCAATATTACATCGTCCACAGAACCTACCTGACACCGGACTGTATAAATAGGTATTTCGATCGAACTGATGCTAAGTGTGCAAGATGTGATGAGGCTGGCGCGGACCTATTGCATATGTTGTGGCCATGCCCTGCTATTCAAACATATTGGGGGCAGTCATCAGCTGTTTGACCCAGCGCACGGAGCGAACCTTAGACTGGTCGTGGGAGGCGTGTATTCTACTATTCCCAAGATCCAAGGGACACAAAGTGACTTCTAGATACTTAGATTTGGGCCTTATAATTGCCAAACGTCTACTTATACGCTGTTGGAAGTCTCCTGCCCCCCCAGTAGCAGTAGCTTGGTATCAATCCCTACTGTGTTGGGCGCAAGCGGAAAGTGTGGCGCTTCCCTGAGAAGATGCCACAGGGCTGCGAAAACAGCCAACAGCAGAGGAGTGGGACGCAATATTGGCAGACTTCCGCACGGCCTGGCGCGATCGCTTGGAGACGCTGGTGTATGAACCTGCGGTTGATAACGAATAGGCAATAGTAAATAACTTACAATACACGGACAGAAGGGAGGCGCTCAGCTCTCTGCCATGGTAGTCTGTACGTGTCTGTGGCAGAAACGCTATACTCCTGCCCACCCCCTCCCGCCCCGTCCTTTCCCCCAGGGTGGTGTGCATCCACTCCCCCCCTGCCTCATGACGCGGCGCACACCTCCTCCTCCTCCTCCCCCCCCCCCTCTCCAGTGCCTTGCCTGCTTTCTCTTCGGACATATAATCAGCCCCCGAGCATCATAATGCACCATCTGAACAGTGGTCGTTGAATATTGGAAGGTATGGGAAACCGGCTACACACTACACACAGCCGTAATGGACAGACGGGCTGCTGCGGTGCGAATGGGAGGTTACGGGCGTGATGCATGCAGGAACGCATAGATCTACTGTAAATGCTCCAGGTGGTGGGGTAAACTGTTAAGAGTTATGTTTTTATCAAACTGTTAATAGATTAAACCTGTACGTAACAATGGCATGCCAAGGGTCCATACATGGGGCCTGTAAAAGTCGACAATGCTTGTAATGCGGACTGCCATAACTGCATTAGTTGTACAAGCCAAGATTCAAATTGTATTGTGGCAGTTGCGTTCAAATGTAATGTATACTGCAAATATAACAAAAACAAAGTTAAACAAAAAAAACAAAAAAAAGGAAGTTACTCATGAACAATGTACCAACTTAAAACGCCAAAAATCCACAGTAAAATTACATTTTTAAAACAGACCTTAGGGCAAACTTATACCTCATGCAGCAGCTTCAGTGTGAGAAAGAAAAGTGTAAATGACAACGCTTTGGCAGTTTAACTCTGCTGTAGAATGAGAAATTGATAATTATGTAGGTACAGCCCTAATTTAATATCGGATATTAATTTATCCATCTACTTTAAGCTCAAACAGGCTGTGACTAAACTGTTCAAGAGCTAGGTCTACACCATCATAGCTTAATGCCTCTTTGGAAAAATGTTAATCAAAAAATCCTCACTTTTGAAGAAATCTGATCACAGGGAACATATTTTAAATGTTGATAAACTGACTGGTAATAAAGTATCAGAACTTAAAATATACATAACAAAAATAGTTAACTCCGCAGTAGTACTGCCCGAGGTAGGAGAGGATGGGGGTGTGGAGGAATTAAATCATATGCAAACACTTGAAAATGAGGACGCTCAGACCTGTGTGCAACACTTATCAGAATTCAATTGAAATTACCACGAGATGGTGCAAGTTGTTGACTCTAAACTTTGGTCCTCAAAGTCATCAGATAAAGCATACACATCTGAAGTGAAGGCCAGCTATATTAAACAATAAGAAGCACGAGTAGACTTCAGAATTTGGAAATTCTACTAGGATAGATGTGGCTATACAACCAAAACACTGGAGTGATAATTCAGTCTTTTCCCTAAGATTCTACAAACAAAAGGATGCAAAGGCTAGGGGTAGATCAGGCTTAATGTTTCTTATCCGTACTACCAAACATTGATGATTCTGGATATATTAATGATTCGGGTACAACAGTGAATGAAAATTAAATTCATGATAAAGCAGACACCTACACCACCACTTGAATTTACAATCCTTTAAAACTTTATCTTCTACTGGTGCAGAGTTAAATCAAAGTGACACGAGATTCACTTGCAATTAAGACCAGATAATAACCACCAAAAACCCGTACCCCTCCTCCCCCCAAAAGACCGCTTTGTATTGTTTTGTGGGGGAAAACCCTTCGATTTAAAAAATATCCTAGTAATGTAACCCGAGCCGGAAAATGCATGGGTAGGAATTGTAAAGCATAAAAATGTGCCCATCACAGTAAGCCATTACTGAAATAAGTGATGCAGCCAAACAGATTGCACATTTCAAGCAAAGTAAAATCAATAAAGAGCGAGTAGCTCAATTGGAAAGCAAAGCAATACAAAAAAAATACTGAAGAGTTCGAACTTTGTCGCAGTGCAGTTTTAACAAGGAATTTTTAACTGTAGTTAAGGCAGAAGCTGTACTGTGCACAATTTAGATGAAGGAAATAAAGCTTCATATCCATGCTGCCCAACTGGGAGAAAAAAAAGTTATTCAAATACGCAGTTATTAAACATGAAAACTTTTTAAGCTAACAAAGATATTAAATAAGCTTGGATGAAAGGGGGGCAAAGAAAGAACGTGCTAAATATAGAAAATAAAACGATATCTTAAATTTGAATTCTTCCAGAGAATGCAGATTTTTTTTTTTATAACAAGCAATTTACATTATCTAACAAATATTCTATAACCAGAGAACACGAATATCCCAAAAAAAGAAAATGTTGCATTACTTAAAAATACACAGGTACTTACAATAATTTTTTCTCTGCTCCCACAACATACAATATTCAGTCTCAAAAGCTCCAGTGACTTCATGCAGGGTTTACGTGTGGCTAGGGAGCTCATGTCCTCTTCCCAATGTCATTTTTAAGCTCCCAGAGTGTTGAATCAGCTCAGTTGCTCTTTCAAATCCGGTTAAGACAAAACCTGCTGAGTCTTAAACTGTCCACTATCCTCCTGACCCTAATCTGGAGACGATTCTTTAGAGGCAACCATGCTGTTCGAGAGTTCAAATAGGCACATTCGAAGAGCAGTGCCACCACCGTGCAAAACTGTTTCGTCTCCAACAAAAATTTTTTTTATAGTTTAAATGGTGCATTTCACTTGGCTCTTTAATAATACCGTCATAAAACCAAATAAATTGTTATAAATTATTACTTTCATAAGGGTGAAAGTCAGTCTACTCCCGCTGGGATTTTAACCTGCAGCGCTGAAGGTGTCACTCTACAGCAGGGTGTCCACTTTAAACTAACTACCCAAGTGTAAGTGTAGAAATGGGTCTACTGCATTTCGTTGGCTACGGACAACTGTATGTGCTACCTTCATTTCCAACACTTTCTTAATGCAAACCTGTAAAATGAAAGTTCTACAAACTATGGACAAAATAGGACTTCAAATGATCTATTTAGCTTGCAGTCTAGAATAAAAACACACATGAAGAACAATACCAGGCATAAGTATTTCAGTGCCTAGAAAACCAAGGCAATTTATGATCTCTACCTGGTAAACAGTTGACCTGCTGGGAACTGCTAGCAAACACTGCTCATTCGATTAAAGGCAACAGAAGTCCTCAAGTGTGGAACAATATTATTTCGCCTCCGATTTCGTCTAATGCTTGAGCATATGCTGGAAGGTGCAAGTCATCAATTACCACCAAATGTAGAAGACATTGTTAAAGTACCAGCTTACGTTCATAATTCACAGACCCTCTAAACAACTTATGGAAACAGTTCACACAACTACGCGGCTTTTAAGTACCGTTATATTGAGACTATGAGATTTAGACAAATGGCTTGAACAGGAAATGGCATTGCACTGGACTCATCCAGTGGGGAAGCATTCTACATAATGATACATCAAATTAAAAACCGACAGGTATTTATTTACCTCCAAAAGTCAGTTATTGGACGCTAGTGTAGGCGGTGGAGGCAAATTACAAGCCTCAGTTTAAATGCTAAGGTGCGAACGACATCATGCTCCTGCAAGGCTACATACAAATTACATGGTTCGCCACATGTTCTTACAAAATTATGGACAACAGGAAGAAAAAGTGAGGAATCCAACTGTACTCTCAGATCTGCCCCCCCCCCCCGACGAGCCAATGAGTAAAAAAACAAGAACCTAAACAAATAGGCTCAAATCTTTCGTACTGTAAGCTCATTGAAGATACCTGCTTTGTAGCACAGCTGCCGCACAGCATGGCTAAAACGAATTAAAACAAATAAAAAGGCATTGGTTAATGGGTTTAAAAAAAAAATTGCATTAGTGCTTGATGGGTCATAGCATTTATCACTGGTTCCTTTCCCGAACGTGTCGTCCTCTCCATCACTGGTGCCCCATCCCCCAACCTATCCCTGTTTGTTACCAGGAGTGGGTCAGAGGATGAAGCAACACGGTGGGGGAGGGGGCAAGTGAGGCAACACTGAGGGAGAGCATGAGAGAAGGATGTGGAAGGGGACACTAAGAGTCCAAAAAGCATTCCTAAAGCAAATAGGTCAACAAAGCAGGGTCTAATGGCTTTCCCAATGTTTGGTTTTATGTACCACTTCAGTGCCATCTGCCATTTATAACAGAATTAAAAACAAATAGCAGCTGCATTATGAGTGTATACACACACATACACATACATACATACATACACACACACACACATATATATACACACACATATATATACACACACACACACACACACACACACACACACACACACGAGATGCAGGCTCACATCCACGTTATAGCGCCTCTGTTTGCCATTGCTCCACAGAATCAGCAAATAGCAATCGCAGAGCCAATGGGTTGAAAAAGAGAGACCTGGTTCCTTTTTCAATGCTAGTTTTTTTATGTGAAAACCAGGATGGTCGTGCTATGGATCACGTGCATGCAAACACAGCTCACTCACAAATATTGCATTGGTTTCAATGAAGCTAAAAGGAGGGAGCTGCTATTGATGCTTTCATACGAGTCGTTCGCACCTGGATAGGTGTCTAATCCCGAAAATATTTTGTTTCTACTGCACATTACGGTGGATGTTTTGCTGAAATGTTCTAATTCGCCGTATCTGTATGCTTATATAGCTTATTCATTCAAAGTAAAGGTACAATCACTCTCGGATTGTGCATAAGTATTCTTTATAAACAATTACTAAAATGGGAAGCAAGAAACCACTTTAAACAAGTGGAGTCTTATCCCATTGACTTTCACGGCGAAAATGGGAATTCCTTGCCTCCACGCCAGTCTCTCTTCCATTACGATGCGTCCATTGTATCCAGGCCATAAAATATACTTCAACACTTCTTGTAAGACACAAGCAACTCTTGACCGTTAAATGCTTGAGACTTAACTAAACATGCAATTGGTATAACAACGGAAAAGAGCATTTGTACCATGGCATCACTACAAGAAAAGACTGCAGCCTCGAGTGAAGAAAAGCGATAAGTTGTTTTCTGTCAGTTTGTAAAGCCTAGGGCTTCTAAGAAGGATCCGCATGATTGGCAAGTGTCCCACGGCACAACCTGCTGACTTGTGTTTACGGGTTACCAGATTCTAAAGAAATTCTCAGCTTTCACGTTAATGTCATAGTAGAGCTAGGATTTTATTCACTGGCTTGACTTCATTCATGCTGTCTATATGAATTCACAACAACCCCCCCTTAAATCATGCATGGTACAGTGAGCTATGCCACTCTCCTTGATGTCAATTATTTTGCCAAGCTTCACTGATGAACAACACAGACACTTGCAGCAGCATCATAAGAACTTCCAACAGAAACAACAGCTATAAGATGTGGCTGCAAAACTGTGCGCTTTTGGGTAAAAACATGTGCAGGAGACATGCAGGACCCCAGTATGGGAACGACTTCACACAAAGAGGTAGTAGTGGCTCACACGATTGCATTTACCATTAGAACAAATTTGAATGGGTTGTAGCAAACAATTCGTAATACGCTAGAGGAATGGTACTATTTGATATCAGACACCTTACTACCAATGGTGTCAGAAAGGGCGATGGACTAAGAGGACCCACGCTCATAACATATGCAAGAGATACAGTACTCTAAGTAATTCAATTTAGTCCAATGGATCAGGATCACGATCAGTTCAACAAGTCTTGTTTGTGTGGGTCTTGAAATCTTTAGTAATAAAGTGAGATCAAAAGGCACAGCCAACACGTGTTTTGTCACCCACGTGACTTAAAGGCTCTTGATGGGATTCTATCAAAGCATTTCAGCAAGTAATTTTGTCCGCCCCACATTCTGATTCTGGTCTAACATTTGATAATAAATCTGTGCCTAAAAAGTGTGGCTGAGACCATATACTCACTTCCTACCCCGGTCGTTTGAGATGGATCTTGTGCTGGTGACGGCTCAGAGACAATCAAGGTGCACCATGATCTTCAAGCAAGACAGGTGTTATGCAAGTCACCTGCTAGCAAGCAGTTGGTGGCACCAAACATACTGCTTAAAGCCACTGTGCTACTGCATTGGCTATGCAAGACGAATGCAGGGACGGGGCAGAAATCAAAGATTCAACGAGATCTCAGGGCTGGGGCTCACTAGAAAACATATTGCAGTACATCATCCACATGAAAAAGAACTGGAAAGGGTATGCATAGATGCAGAAAAGGAGGGTGTGCTAGATATGCTGCAAGCATGAGCTGACTGCGCATGTACTCAAAGCTTTGGCAGCTTCTGAAGGAGTTGTCATTCCAGCCACTAGGTTAGCAGATTCACGTCGAAAATGGGAATGTGCCAAAACCAAGCTGCACAATCTAAAACCTGCAAGTTTACAAGAGCTCTCACACTTCTGGTGTTTATGCAGTGATTTTGAACATTGCCCGAAATGCTCATTATAGCACTTCCTTTCCTTACTTTTGCACCTCATTTTCAGCACCTTTAGCCAAACACTATATTCTCCAACAATTGTAAGTGTACTTCAGACTAAACTATCACTAACATCCGCTTCCAATACTGAATTGGTCTGGTCACTCTGCATGCCATGCACTTAAACATCTTACTGACACACAGAGTAGATCTTCACTTCCGCAAATTGAACATACAATGTCTTACATAATCAAAAAGGAGATTGACTGGCTTGGCAGTTAGGGCTGGACTATTCCCATGAGGAACAGAGTCAAGACTGATTTGCATATGGCTGGGTACGAACTGGAGGAGACGTGCGCTAAAAAACGATGATTAATTCAACCCAGATCTGTGACTGGGGATGAGTGTCAAAGGTTTCAGCGCTCTGTCCATCATCTCCTTGTGTTTGCTTTGTTCGCCCTAAGTTGGCAGGGTATGCCCAGACGTGGGTCCCTTGCTCACTTTGCCACTTGATTCAAGCTAGCCTGGCTGATGAGGGGTGTTACCCCGAAACCGGCCCCAGGATGCTTGTTTCCGGTCCAGGGAAGACCTGGCTTGGCAGGTCGGGCTGGACTGTTCCCATGAGGAACAGGGTCAAGACTGATCTGCATATGGCTAGGTCTGAACTGGGGTCGCGAAGTGAGCTGAAGAACGATGATGGATTCAACCCAGATCTGTGACTGGGGGCGGGTGTCTGAAAAGTTTCAGCGCTCCGTCCATCATCTCCTTGTGTGAGCTTTCTAAAAGTGCCATTTTCAAAATTGTAATTTCAAATCAGACTACCATTAAATACAGTTTTTAATTACAATTTCATAGATACCAAGCACGAAATGCTTGCCTGTCCACAATCAAAAGATAGCACTAATTAAATGTAATAAGGCAACCCAATGTTAGCATATGGGACAGGTAGGCCTCACAGTAGCGAAACATGTAGAAGTTTTTCCACCTCCAGGACAACTAAAACCTAAAAAGGTAGATGTCTAACCTTTTAATTACAATGCAACCCATCATTTGGACTACCTAGGGCCTATCGTATGCAATAAAAAGGGAGTATAAGGCTCGGTCGGGGTTATATAATGCAAAGTTTAATTGGCAGATTAAAACGGCTTTCAGACTGCAATGACAGGGCTGGGACATGTTTCAAAGGGCTACTTAAGTGGTTGGTACAATAAACTGCTACAGGCCAGCTAGTAGCATTTAATTTACAGGCCCTGGAATATGGAGTATACCACTCTACAACGGATTTAGAAGTAAAATAAATATGCTAATCAGGTGTAAAGCAATTTTACCATGTTTTAGTGATTGAGCACAAGCTCTTTACCACTGATTTAGCAGTGGTAAAGTGCCCTGATTCCTAATACAAACAAAAACAGATTAGGCAAAAGTGGGAGGGGGTGAAGGCAAAATGTTTGGGGGTGACCCTGCAGAAAGGGCCAAGTATAACACGTATGCTATTACTCCACTGACACTGGAGACGAGTGAAGAACCCCGTACAAGCAAAAATACAAAATAAACATCTCACCACTTAAGATACAGGAGTGCTAACAAGGAGAGAGGGGCATCTGCTACATGCACCATATCTATGTGAAATGACCTTCATAGGCCGGGCCAGAGCACATGAAAGCAACAGAGTGAAAAAGGTCCAAAAATGGGAATGTATTGGGGGGGTGAGGGGGGGGCCACCCGACATGGAGGTAAATTCCTGGCAGTGATTGTGAAGATTCATGACAGAGGGTCAACATTCAAGACAAATTCAGGAAAAATCGTACATTTTACAGACCGAGTAGGTCAAGAAATAATATAAAAGTAAATAGTCTGTGTAAGAAGAACAAGTCAAAATAAGTTTCCGTTATCTGCTCGTTTATGTATTGTACAAACCAAACAAAGATGTAACTGGAATTATTTAAAGATTAAAAACTAGAAAATATGCACACTAAGCAAAAATCTGACAGCTGACAAAGGACAGTTGTCACATTATTCTGCCACCTTACCATAACTTATGGTATCCGGAGCAGTGCTCTTTTGATTAATGTTGACTTCCAGCTCAGTAGTACTACTAGAGGCAGTGACATTTTGAGTAAGTGCTTAAATCAAATTTCAGAGATAGTGACTCCGTCTCGGTGGTAGCTTTAAGGTACAAGCACTTGCAAAGCCAACACGTTTGATGTTGACATGAGTACTGACAAAAGCAACTAAAAAGCCTACTGCAGTACAAAACAATTAAAATAGGATTACTTTGCACAAACAGTGCATGGATGAGATGGAATTAAATGTGTAATTATAGTGTATACCTTGAAGATGTAAAATAATCCCCTATGCATTACAAAGGAAGCAGTCCATGCAAACAAAGCCAATAAAAATAAGGCAAGACTAAAATACTACTGTGCTCAAATCAAAGAAATGATTGACAAAGTCTCACGTCAATAGTCTGAGGTTCCTGAGGCAAATTAGCTACTTTCTGAAGAAGAAATCCACGCCTGTTCACTTCAATTATACCAGGGATCTGCAAAACAGTGCACCATCATGTAGCCCAGTGTACACTATAAACCCCTGGGTCATGACCCATAACCAATGGCCTAGTGTACTAGCCCACATAGCACAGGACACTATCCCTTACAGAACAGTGCACTGCCACCCCACCCGAGCACATTCAACTACAACCTTAGGCACATTGCACCACCACCCTCACAACAGTGCGCCGAAGCCTCTTGCAAAATGCACCACCACTGCTTTGTGCAACTCCACCAATGGTATAGTGCACAATCAAACAGCACAATAGACTACCAAAGAACAGTACAGTCACCCTCAGCACAGTACACTCCACACTCACCTTCAGAACAGTGAACCAGAACCTGTGGCACCGAGTACCATACACCCAAGCCATTGTGCATCATTTCACACCACGAAATACTTACTTTCATGCGGTCTAGTTGTCCCCAGTTTTTAAACAACGGTTCAGGCAATGCATCTGAAAAACACAATTGCTCCTTTCTAAGTGCTAAGCCCTCCAAATTACCTTCAGCTCTTATCAACGTTTCACCTTTGCAGAACCTTGTAGCACATCATGGACTTTTAACGGGAATCCTATGTGTAGGTTTTTGTTGAAAACATGCCTAGGGCTGCGAAAGGTCAGTCTTTACTAACTTTAATTGACAACTCTTCTACATCAATGTAGACTTTACCATCTACGCACCCTGGAGAGGTTAGAACACTACTGAATAATTATGATCATTTGTGGGTTCATAACGGTTTGACATCCAGGCATGGAGGTGGAGTTTTTCTCCTCTAGTAGAATCGTAAACCTCCAGTCCATTCACAAGCATGCAAGTGCTGAACCAGACAACATTTTGCACAAGTGTTGGTGCCTTATAAATAATCCTCTTCTCAACTAGCAGCCATTCCATGTGCTCCAAGGCTTTGAAACTACCTCTGGTTTTGCTCACAGACCGTCCTATGAATATCAGTAGGTTGTTTATATTAAAGTCTAAGCCACAAGCCCTCAACCAGTGTCTGAAATAGCAAGCTGAAGGTCATGCAATACCAAGGTTCATAGAAAGGTTAATGCAGTGTTCAGCATGTTAACAGTAGGCATGAAGAGTTTCTCATTCATCCAAGATACATCCATTCACATAGGCCAAAGCATCTCTATATACATCCATGCACCAAAGATCCAGCCATCTAGCCAGCCCCCAAGATCCATCCATTTACACAGATCCATACAAGCACCCATCGTCTATCCATTCATTGATCTATTCAGTCAGCAAAATCCCTACAGCCACATACAAAGATCCAACCATCCACAGAGCTATCAGCTAAGCACTCATCTAGCTATCCATTTATCCTTCAATGTGCCCAACAAGATCCACCCACTCAGATCCACCAATTTACACAGATCCATCCTTCCAAGCATCCATCCATCCAGCCAGCAAGTTCGGTCCATTAACCCTGATCTATCCATCATCCAAACACTTATCCAGCCATCCTTCTATATATAACATAACGTGCATTTGTAAAGCGCATGTTCACTCATGGGTATCTTGGCGCTGAGTAACAGATGTTCATTGTTACCCAACTCAATGGTACTTATTTTAATCGACCACAGAAGGATGAAAGGCTGAGTGGACCCCCACCGGGAATTTGAACCTGTGACCACGAGGTTGTACACAGGCCCCTACAGTGGATGCATTAGTCCACTAAGCCACCAGACGTGGCCATCCATGCACACCAAGATTCATCCATCCACTGAAGATCAATTTATACAGTTCGAGTCATCCATCCATCCACGAAGAGCCATCCATCCACGAAGAGCCATCCATCCACCCACACACAAAGAGGCACCCACGAAATTCCACCCAACCACGAAATTCCACCCACCCAACCACGAAATTCCACCCACCCAACCACGAAATTCCACCCACCCAACCACGAAATTCCACCCACCCAACCACGAAATTCCACCCACCCAACCACGAAATTCCACCCACCCAACCACGAAATTCCACCCACCCAACCACGAAATTCCACCCACCCAACCACGAAATTCCACCCACCCAACCACGAAATTCCACCCACCCAACCACGAAATTCCACCCACCCAACCACGAAATTCCACCCACCCAACCACGGAATTCCACCCACCCAACCACGAAATTCCACCCACCCAACCACGAAATTCCATCCACCCAACCACGAAATTCCATCCACCCAACCACGAAATTCCATCCACCCAACCACGAAATTCCATCCACCCAACCACGAAATTCCATCCACCCAACCAAGAAATTCCAACCACCCAACCAAGAAATTCCAACCACCCAACCAAGAAATTCCAACCACCCACCCAAGAAATTCCAACCACCCAACCAAGAAATTCCACCCACCCAAGAAATTCCACCCACCCAACCAAGAAATTCCACCCAACCAACCAAGAAATTCCATCCACCCAACCAAGAAATTCCATCCACCCAACCAAGAAATTCCACCCACCCAACCAAGAAATTCCACCCACCCAACCAAGAAATTCCACCCACCCAACCAAGAAATTCCACCCACCCAACCAAGAAATTCCATCCACCCAACCAAGAAATTCCATCCACCCAACCAAGAAATTCCATCCACCCAACCAAGAAATTCCATCCACCCAACCAAGAAATTCCATCCACCCAACCAAGAAATTCCATCCACCCAACCAAGAAATTCCACCCACCCAACCAAGAAATTCCACCCACGAAAATCACGAAAATCCTTCCTTCCACCCACGAAAATCCTTCCTTCCACCCACGAAAATCCTTCCTTCCACCCACGAAAATCCTTCCTTCCACCCACGAAAATCCTTCCTTCCACCCACGAAAATCCTTCCTTCCACCCACGAAAATCCTTCCTTCCACCCACGAAAATCCTTCCTTCCACCCACGAAAATCCTTCCTTCCACCCACGAAAATCCTTCCTTCCACCCACGAAAATCCTTCCTTCCACCCACGAAAATCCTTCCTTCCACCCACGAAAATCCTTCCTTCCACCCACGAAAATCCTTCCTTCCACCCACGAAAATCCTTCCTTCCACCCACGAAAATCCTTCTTTCCACCCACGAAAATCCTTCCTTCCACCCATGAAAATCCTTCCTTCCACCCATGAAAATCCTTCCTTCCACCCATGAAAATCCTTCCTTCCACCCATGAAATTCCTTCCTTCCATCCACGAAAATCCCTCCTTCCATCCACGAAAATCCTTCCTTCCATCCACGAAAATCCTTCCTTCCATCCACGAAAATACTTCCTTCCATCCACGAAAATACTTCCTTCCCTACCACCCACAAAAATACTTGCACACGAAAATGCTTCCATCCACCCATGAAATTCCTTCCATCCACTGATCTATCTTCCTTGCACCCATCCATTCTTCCAATTATTCATCCTTGCACCCTTCAAAGTCTATTTGTACACCCAAGATTTCCATTTACCCATATTTATTCATCCACCCAAGCATTTGTCCTGTTCGTCCATCCATAAATCCGTCAATCCACCCACCCACCAAAATCCTTCCATCCACCCACCAAAATCCTTCCACCCACCCACCAAAATCCTTCCACCCACCCACCAAAATCCTTCCACCCACCCACCAAAATCCTTCCACCCACCCACCAAAATTCCTTCCACCCACCGAAATTCCTTCCACCCACCGAAATTCCTTCCACCCACCGAAATTCCTGCCACCCACGAAATTCCTGCCACCCACGAAATTCCTGCCACCCACGAAATTCCTGCCACCCATCCAGAAAATTCCTTCCTTCCATCCAGAAAATTCCTTCCTTCCATCCAGAAAATTCCTTCCTTCCATCCAGAAAATTCCTTCCTTCCATCCACGAAAATTCCTTCCATCCACGAAATTCCTGCCACCCATCCAGAAAATTCCTTCCTTCCATCCAGAAAATTCCTTCCTTCCATCCAGAAAATTCCTTCCTTCCATCCAGAAAATTCCTTCCATCCATCCAGAAAATTCCTTCCTTCCATCCAGAAAATTCCTTCCTTCCATCCAGAAAATTCCTTCCTTCCATCCACGAAAATTCCTTCCATCCACGAAAATTCCTTCCATCCACGAAAATTCCTTCCATCCACGAAAATCCTTCCTTCCATCCACGAAAATCCTTCCTTCCATCCACGAAAATCCTTCCTTCCATCCACGAAAATCCTTCCTTCCATCCACGAAAATCCTTCCTTCCCTACCACCCACGAAAATCCTTCCTTCCCTACCACCCACGAAAATACTTGCACACGAAAATCCTTCCATCCACCCATGAAAATCCTTCCATCCACTGATCTATCATCCTTGCACCCATCCATTCTTCCAATTATTCATCCTTGCACCCTTCAAAGTCTATTAGTACACCCAAGATATTTCCATTTACCCATATTTATTCATCCATCCAAGCATTTGTCCTGTTCGTCCATCCATAAACCCACCCACGAACCAAAACCCACCCACGAACCAAAACCCACCCACGAACCAAAACCCACCCACGAACCAAAACCCACCCACGAACCAAAACCCACCCACGAACCAAAACCCACCCACGAACCAAAACCCACCCACGAACCAAAACCCACCCACGAACCAAAACCCACCCACCGAACCAAAACCCACCCACGAACCAAAACCCACCCACGAACCAAAACCCACCCACGAACCAAAACCCACCCACGAACCAAAACCCACCCACGAACCAAAACCCACCCACCCACGAACCAAAACCCACCCACGAACCAAAACCCACCCACGAACCAAAACCCACCCACGAACCAAAACCCACCCACCAACCAAAACCCACCCACGAACCAAAACCCACCCACCCACGAACCAAAACCCACCCACCCACCCACCAAAACCCACCCACCCACCAGAAACCCACCCACCCACCCACCAAAACCCACCCACCCACCCACCAAAACCCACCCACCCACCCACCCACCAAAACCCACCCACCCACCAAAACCCACCCACCCAAACCCACCCACCCACCCACCCACCCACACCCACCCAAACCCACCCAAACCCACCTAAACCCACCCAAACCCACCCACCCAAACCCACCCAAACCCACCCAAACACACAAACCCACCCAAACCCACCCACCCACCCCAAACCCACCCACCCACCCAAACCCACCCACCCACCCAAACCCACCCACCCACCAAAACCCACCCACCCAAACCCACCCACCCACCCACCAAAACCACCCACCCACCAAAACCCACCCACCCACCAAAACCCACCCACCCACCAAAACCCACCCACCCACCAAAACCCACCCACCCACCAAAACCCACCCACCCACCAAAATCCACCCACCCACCAAAATCCACCCACCAAAATCCACCCACCCACCCAACCACGAAATTCCATCCACCCAACCACGAAATTCCAACCACCCAACCACCCAACCACCCAACCACGAAATTCCATCCACCCAACCACGAAATTCCATCCATCCACGAAAATCCATCCACGAAATTCCATCCATCCACGAAAACCCCTTCCTTCCATCCAGAAAATCCCTTCCTTCCATCCAGAAAATCCCTTCCTTCCATCCAGAAAATCCCTTCCTTCCATCCAGAAAATCCCTTCCTTCCATCCAGAAAATCCCTTCCTTCCATCCAGAAAATCCCTTCCTTCCATCCAGAAAATCCCTTCCTTCCATCCAGAAAATCCCTTCCTTCCATCCAGAAAATCCCTTCCTTCCATCCAGAAAATCCCTTCCTTCCATCCAGAAAATTCCTTCCTTCCATCCAGAAAATTCCTTCCTTCCATCCAGAAAATTCCTTCCTTCCATCCAGAAAATTCCTTCCTTCCATCCAGAAAATTCCTTCCTTCCATCCAGAAAATTCCTTCCTTCCATCCAGAAAATTCCTTCCTTCCATCACGAAAATCCCTTCCTTCCATCACGAAAATCCCTTCCTTCCATCACGAAAATCCTTCCTTCCATCCACGAAAATCCTTCCTTCCATCCACGAAAATCCTTCCTTCCCTACCACCCACGAAAATACTTGCACACGAAAATCCTTCCATCCACCCATGAAAATCCTTCCATCCACTGATCTATCATCCTTGCACCCATCCATTCTTCCAATTATTCATCCTTGCACCCTTCAAAGTCTATTTGTACAACCCAAGATATTTCCATTTACCCATATTTATTCATCCATCCAAGCATTTGTCCTGTTCGTCCATCCATAAATCCACCCACGACCACAAAATTCCACCCACCCATGAAATTACACCCACCCATCCACGAAATTCCACCCACGAAATTCCATCCACCCACGAAATTCCACCCTCGAAATTCCACCCACGAAATTCCTTCCACCCACGAAATTCCTTCCACCCACGAAATTCCTTCCACCCACGAAATTCCTTCCACCCACGAAATTCCTTCCACCCACGAAATTCCTTCCACCCACGAAATTCCTTCCACCCACGAAATTCCTTCCACCCACGAAATTCCTTCCACCCACGAAAATCCTTCCACCCACGAAAATCCTTCCACCCACGAAAATCCTTCCACCCACGAAAATCCTTCCACCCACGAAAATCCTTCCACCCACGAAAATCCTTCCACCCACGAAAATCCTTCCACCCACGAAAATCCTTTCACCCACGAAAATCCTTCCACCCACGAAAATCCTTCCTTCCATCCAGAAAATTCTTCCTTCCATCCAGAAAATTCCTTCCTTCCATCCAGAAAATTCCTTCCTTCCATCCAGAAAATTCCTTCCTTCCATCCAGAAAATCCTTCCTTCCATCCAGAAAATTCCTTCCTTCCATCCAGAAAATTCCTTCCACCCACGAAAATCCTTCCACCCACGAAAATCCTTCCATCCACTGATCTATCATCCTTGCACCCATCCATTCTTCCAATTATTCATCCTTGCACCCTTCAAAGTCTATTTGTACACCCAAGATATTTCCATTTACCCATATTTATTCATCCATCCACCCAAGCATTTGTCCTGTTCGTCCATCCATAAATCCGTCTCTCCATCCATCCTTCCATGAACAGGCCCTACCTCCATCCGTTCATCTATCTAATCTGTTCCTCTAGATCCATTCATCCATCCTCCTGACCAATGCAACTATCTATTCAGTCCTCCTGCCATTTGCATCCTCTCCATTCATTTCGGCAATCCATTCATGTTATACCTGCTGCTCAGCCAGTATGAGTGTACTGTGTGGAATGTTGGTGCACGGTGATGCATTGGAATGTCGGGTACCTGCGAGTGTCAGTTGGAGTTTGGGCTCAGCAGCAGGGAGGCTGCTCCTGGTGGGGCTCTTCATTGAAGCTACTTAATAAACCATCTTATTATAAATAATCTAAAACTCGGCTTCTAGTCATCATTTTATTACAACAATCCATATCCATCCCTCTGTCCATCCATTCATCCCAACACCTATTTCAATATTATATACATGACGATGCTCAAGTTAAATAAAACCTGTAAGTAAATATCGTATTTCCATATTATAAGAGGAAAGCAGTAAAAAAAAAAAAAAAAACAAAGGCTTGAACTCCATAATGATAAAAGCCAGAAAAGCAGCAAAAGCAACAGGCTAGATCTTTTCAAATGCCCTAGAATGTCATTCTGCTCTGTTAAAAATATGCGTGCACTGGAAGCCAGTTCTGTCTTGTGTAGCTGCCAGCTGTATAATGCCAGAAAGCTGCAAAACGTATCAGTGTTGAAATTAGGGACAAATGCTGTTCGTTAATAGGTCAATAACAGACAGCTGCCATCAGGCTAAAATTACTGACAGTCCGTACGGACAGGTGGTCAAACTAGAATTAGGGAAAATAAAATGGGCCATAAATAGGCTAGCAAACAAAAGCAAGCATCATCATGAAAGGAATGTAAACATGAATAGGAAGACCAGCTTGTATAAGCATTAATTAAAAAAATACTACTTAATTTAGGAGCAGAAATAAGGAAGTGTGATTTTAAGCCAAAACAAAACCTATATTGAGAAATAAACACCAGTCACCATCTTACAGTCTGGTAGATAGATAACCCAAAAATAAAAAATAAAAACAGTATAGCCCACCATTTTAACGTCAGGCAATGTCTTAATGAGGCACATACATTTAAGAAAACAAAGATAAGAAAGAAAAAAAGAAAATCAAGAAAAAAAGATTACAAAAAATAGTAGAAGAGGACGTAATAAACACAGTAACAGCACCAATGTCACCAGCATCACTAGCGTCCTCAGTACCACCACAACAACGCTTGGAACACAGAAAAATTGAAAACGCACAAGCTAGATATTCAGGAGACCACCATCATTTAACATGTCAGATAACCAAAACAGATAAATAGGACCAAGGTGGGCAAGATGGAGCTTCATCATCTACAAGCAACGTGGAAATGATACACAGATGAGGCTTAGTAGGTGGTGGTGTGGAGGACTTGCTAGCTATATATCCACCGGTGCAAACATATGAAGGAATATTCATATATTTAAATGAATGGCTTTACTCGAAAGGAAATACAGACTATGAAAGGTATCAATCAATCAAAAGGTGTATTACTGCATGTCAATGAGAAGAGCACACCGAGTTCACAAAACAATTGTGTAAGTTAGTGATTCGCTGTGACGTTCGTAAATGTATTAGTGAGGAGGCAGGAAGGATTTGGAACAATTGAAGGAGGTCGTTCAGCAGCATTGGAACCAAATGTTTAACAAGCATTGGCATAGCCAATAGGTCTCGCCTTTGGGACCTTATAAGTATTTAGCTATGCAGCACAATATCCTTGGTGCAGCAACATCAACTGTTGCATGGCTAAACACTTATAAGGTCCCAAAGCAGACCTATTGGCTATGCCAATGCTTGTTTTGTTACTTGACCCTAAGGGGATCAGGAGTATTGCCTCCTATTTTGTGAAAATCCCTTTCTCTCCTCTTTGTTTCACATATTAAAAGGACCACATGTGCTCATGCATCAGAATGGGGCATTCAAGTATGTGTCCAATCTAAAAGTATGGTTGAGCGTGTAATGTGTTTATATTATAAAAAGCATATCTAAATGTTTTAGGAAAGATGCCTCATAGTTATGCACCTGGTTTACAAAACAGCTTCGATGAACTAGAAATCTTGCATTCCTTCCCACTGCTGTCAAAGTCCTCTCCAAACCATCACTGAGCCACAGGCCTGGAATGTTCCTAACTTGCAGTACAACAGAGACTGAGTTAATGCTGCGGCTTCACTGCAGGCTATCCACAGCACAGCGAGATTAGGAAACAAACTGGCATAACAAATGAGTATCCAAACACACCACCAAACCAGTGCACGACAAAACGCACAGTAACAGAAAAAAAAAAAAAGCATTTTCTCTCACGAAGCTTTTCCTACGTTAAAATTAACAAAACAGTTGTATCTCAAGTACCAAAACGTTCTATGAGAATCTGCTGTTTTCTGTCCCAGGTCGCTAAGTATTCTTCTGTACGCAAAGACGGAAAATCAGGCTGCCTAATAAAATACAAGCAAATGTGAAGCTTTTTGTAAGTGCTTGCAAGAAAACTACTTTCCATGATCACGTGGTCAAATATCATAACATTACCTCAATTGTGTGTGCTACGCAAGAACAGTCATAATCAGAACAGTCATAATTATCAACGTTTTGAAAAGATAGGAAAGTCACCAGAGTTCCATAGGCAAATGCGATTGTTTGATTGAAGACAAAAAAGTTTTACTGAGCTAAAATACACATTTCTATAGGGGTACAATGTAATAAAAAATTGTATTATTTACCAAGTAAATGTGCATGTTCCACCTGCCCTTGCAACAAACATTTTAAAGCAAACCAAAGCAATGTCTACTGCCCTCCCAGTGAAAAAAGTATGATTAAGACTAAGAACCACGATCCAAGCTCTAAAGTCTGCTGAGCCTAAAAAACACCACAAAACGTGCCGAGTTCAACATCAGCCCTAGACCGCATGCCTGTACTTCTTGCTGATTGGACACCACCACGTACAAGGTTATTCTATTCTCCAACCACTATGGAGTGGTAACTCTCCAACCACCAAGTTTAGCATCTGCACTAATGAGACATTACTGGGTACTACTCACAATTAGCAGAGAGGATAAAGGAAATCAGTACCACCAAGCCAGAGGGAGAAGATGTATGTAACAGCCTGCACTCTCAAATGGAAAACAAGCACTGACACAGAGGAGGCGGTACCCATCTAAACTAAACATTGTATTAGTATTCTGATTCTCACTGTATCTTCGGTTAGTTCGCTCTGCATCCTTCTTGGGGGAACAGTTAACCACCTACGCATTTTGAAACAGGGTTGTATAAATGTACGTTTAGGCCAAACCTTGCTCTAGGGCACCTAGAACTAACTTTGAAAAACCTTTGTAATCCCATCTTGACTACAAGTAGAATATGAAGTGAAACTGACAAAGGTCAGGCATAGGGTGAAACAGTGCAATGCCAGTCCAGTGATGGAGTCATTTCAAGTTCAGGGACAGCATTAACTATGTTGAAGAGCGCACACGATTTTCTTAGACCCAACTATCGCCTGCGTTTGGACCTTGATGAAAAAAGCAAAAACATGTTATCGAGTTGCTATTTGGATCCTTGCCAACTGCCCGTACAATGTGTATTAAAATCTGGTGTGTGAATGAAAAATGTTCAAAACTTTGTAATGAAGGAATCAGTCGCCTCGAGGAACTTGCATCCTACAAGAAAACAGAAGGGAAAAAAACCTGACACGGCCGCGAAAGTGAAAGTAATCGCGAGCAGATTGCGAGGGAAGCCATATGGCGCCTGATCGCGCGTGCACGCTCGCGTGAACGCAAGCTGGTCGCCAGCAAACTGCTGTTTGCACTTCAAAAACCCGCTTACTAAAACTCTCGCCAGAGCAGCGCATGCGCTGGCTCAGGCGAGACCTAAAAACACACTAGAGTGTTAACAATAATTCTGCAGAAGGCAAGTAGTAAGAGCAGAGGCCCAGGCAACAGTTATGAAACCAGGAAGAAAAGCAATAAAGCAAGTATGTTAAATGAAAATAAAAGCAAAATGCACAAATACAAAGAAAATGTGGCAGGAAAAACAAGCATTTGAAATGCAATAGGTCTCGCATTTTTTTAAGTTAGAGCTATTGGCATTGTAAATGGCAATGTCTGTTACCTACTAAGGGAGGATGGAGAGAGCAGTTGGTGTTGGAGTGCCAAAATGCTCTGTTGGAGTGTGACTGGCCAAAAGTAAACCAAACCAGCAGCGACTTTAAAAAAAAGAAAGCATGTGTGTAGCCATGAAGCATATTTTTAACAACTAAGCTTGGGGAATACTTGAATATTACTTTGTGCCAGGGAACAAAACAGAGCCCGATTGAGACCCGTTTCAAGGCCCCCTTTTAAAAACTACAGGTGAGACCCGGCCCACTTAAAGCCCTGGGTTTTGCACTCTAATTGTGGAAATAATCGTAGGTATTGGTGCTTGGGTACCAACTCATGCACGTTTTCCATCCTAACCAGGTGGTTTTCCCATTAAATGATTCCTCCTTGGGAAATGTGAATAGGAAAGAAGGATGGCAGCACAATTCAAACACACTACTGCAATTCCATTGAAAACAGGTTTTTCTACCCACAATGGTATCATGAAAAAGCCCGGAAGACGGGCCCTTCAAGTATATGATCAAATGGTTGTGCAGTGGTTGCCTCTCAGTGTGTTCTGGACTTGTAAAGTCTAAGTTGGGCAAAAGGCTTATCCTCTCCCCCAGCAGACACTGCTTTCCATTTGTAACAGTGGTTTTTTTGTAAAGGAAGAAACTCCCCCACCCGCAACTATTGTACTGCAGTGTCCTTACTATATATTTTTCCTTGGCTTACCATAGCTCCCTCTCACTTGAAATTTTGTAACCAAGGATGTGACCTGATCTATGTTCTTGCTATCAATATTTTCAATAAAAATCTACAAAAAAACAAAAAAAAAAAACTGTTTGCCTCTAAAGTTTAGGACATGACTATAGTCTCCAACAGGGACCCGCTTCAATGCCCGTTTTAAATTCTTCCGGGTCTGAGACCCAGACGGACCCAGCCCACTTAAAGCCCTGACGATTGATATTAGGTAGGTTCAGACGCCTTTAGGTATAAACTGTGCAAATAAACTTTGGATTCTGAGAGCGAACAATGTGTAGTGATGAATATGTAATGTCAAGTTTAACAATTTCGCTATGACATTTAATTTTTACATGTTAATTTATGTGTGGGGAATTTTTTTTTAGATGGATTTTCATGTAACATTTGTATTGTGCTGTTTTGTTAAAACATTAATCACGTATATATATATATTTTTTTTTTACATTTATTTCTAGGTTGAACCAAATGCACTGTATCCATAACTTCATTAAAATGAATTAGAAAGGTACATTGTATTTTATTGCATTAGTACTTATTTCGTTATTTAGCACTTAACATACTCTTTGCAGGGCCTACAGCGTTCATTAGACTTCGAAACATTGCAGAAAGAAGTATTAGATACATTTAGAAAGTAAAGTTTTTTGCGTGGTTAAGGTTCACAAAACAGCACAATACAAATGCTACAAGAAAATCCATATAATAAAAAAATATATTTATATTATTTTCCATTTAAAGGTTGAACCAAATGCACTGTATCCATAACTTCATTAAAATTAATTAGAAAGGTACATTGTACATACACACGCACACATCCCCACATGTTAGTTTTCCATTAAGAAGAAATAAAAAAGTATGAGCAATGTACACAGGAACAAACTTGCATTGTATTGTAATTGCATTTATATAGCGCTTACTACCCCTGACGAGGCGTCTAAGCACTTTTTGGCGAGTAGCACGCTACTCCGGGACACAGAGGATTAGTGTTGAATTAGTATAGTGAAACATGCAAGTAAATTTTAAGTGGTGGATAGGCTACTCAGTTATTTGGATTCGGAAGGATAGCAGAAAGATAGAAGAGGAAAAAAAGGTTTGTATTTATATAGCGCTTGTTACCCCTGATGGGGTGTTGAAGCACGCTATTCCGGAAATCCATAAAGGATTTGTGGTGAATTAGTATAGTGAAATATGAAAGTAATTTGAGTGGTGGATATTAGTCAGGTATTTGGAGTGAGAAGGATAGCGGAGGAATAGAAGGGGGAAGTAAGGTTTGCATTCATATAGCACTTGTTACCCCTGACGGAACCCATAAAAGAATTAGTGATAGTGTACACAGTCTCTCACATACATTTACAATGCACACACAACCTGTAAAAACTCAGCCTTTCACATTCATTCATACCTTCACACAGACGCACACCAGTACATACAAACACACCAAATACACACCTGTACACAGCCTCTCAAATACACTCACACGTGCGCACACCAGTACATACAAACACACCTGCTCGCGCCCAGCATCTCACATACATTCACACAGGCAGACACTAGTACATACAGATATTGTTCACCCAGACCAAAATGGACTGAAACACCCACCGCAATATCATGCCCAACATAAGGTGATTCATACAGGAGCCTGATGACCCATCGATTGTCTGTTACTCAGCTATGGTGTTATAAATCAACATAAAAAGCCTTCAATTTCCTCTGGTCGGACTTCTATGCAGCAATGTTAGGGACAGGGTTGGGCCAAGGCTTCTTGAGGTGGTCCAAACTATTATACACAGGTCCTCTGGCTAGAGTCAGAAAGGGCCTTATCATACGGAGTCTTGAACAGTGGCAGGAGGGTCCCTTTTCCCCTGTATTTGCTTTGGCAGCAGAGACACTGGCACTCATGATTCAACAGGTGCTACCAGGGGATACAGATCAAACATTTCACTGCCGCACCGTATCCTGGTGTCGTAGCCTCCCCACCACCCCCTCCCCCCGGACCCTCTGTCACAATTGTTTACCCCTTTCAGAAGCAGTCACTCGTCAAAGATTATGGCATCTTAATCCAGACACTGCTTTTTTTTCTGGACATGTGAAAGAGAGAACACGCCCGCACCTGCCTTGCACTAAAGAAATACCTATAACATTGGACAAATTGGCCACACCAGGCAAACTGGAAGGGGCTGCACTAATGTGATGAAAGGTATTGTAGTAGTGAGCAGTCTTATCTGCAGGGGCACTAGTACGGGTATCCAAAGTCAGTTAGGATTTGCCGCAGGGACATTTTCTGCTACATGGCGCCTTGATAGGAACAATGCGGAGGTGCTGGAAAATGGCACAGAGGAACCTCCCGAACATCTGTCTGCAATATATGCCCGTGACAATTACACTCCTTTGCGGCTCACCCATGAGAACCGCAGAGCCAGACCCACTTGAACTATATTGTAAACGGGTGAGGGTTATGGGAGTGCAAATTACTAGCACCGACTGGACCACTATATTGAAGCACTCCTACAAAAGGTATACATCACGCCTACGAGAAGCCATCATATGTTCCCAGATACGCAGGCAGGGTGCCCATGTGCACCGTTGCAAGTGCAAACTTTTCACATTGTTTGGGTTTGCTCTTTTCAGTGTTTCTTGGGATACAATGCAACCACAGATGTTAGGCCATTAGAGCCATTTCACTCAAACTAAGGCCAACTTTGTGACATGCAGATTTATAGATTTGGCATTGGTGCTAGTCACCAAAAAACCATGAACCGTAAGAGCAAGACTGGCCAAGAGCTGTGAAAGTAGAGGAGGGGAATTTACAAACTGGTCCGAATGAGAGAACGGAGTCCTTAAACTGGACAAGAAAATACGGCTGCCCCGTACTGCTATTGCACGAGCTTGGATTGTGGCCACTGTCCGGTTTTGGTCCGAGATGGTCAGCTGCAGGCTTCATCGGAAGCTGTAACTGCAGCGTCATGAGAGAGACTCCCGGCTGCTCAGTAATCTTCCCATCTCTTCATGCCCTCCCCCGGGAGAGGCTCGATAGGATACTGAATTACACGACATGCACTCATGACATACATTTCCTGTTCGAGTTAATCACAGGCAAGAGGCGGTTAGCAGCTTTCTAACTGCAGAATAGGTCTACACTTTGCAATACAACAAAGTAAAACACTGGTTTAAATTTGATTTGAATTAAATAATCACTAAGCAACACTGATAACTGACCCGGCGTGGAATAGGACACTTTAAAAAACAGAGGAGCCGAACGCGAAACCAGTGGTGCGCGCGCACCACAGAGGAGCGGGGGGAGGGAGCGCGGCAGCGAGACGAACGCGCGCTGCTGCGCGTGCTGGCCACAGACGGGAATGGGCGGAGCAAAGGCGGGACATGCGCCCGCCTTTGCCCAATTGCGTGCTGGATTTTGTAAAAAAAAAAAACACGAAAGCCAATGGCAGCCGCGGAAAGCAAAACCACACGCACGAGCGTGTGGGTAGCTTTCAGAAGCCCTTTCTAGAGGTCTCACGCTGCGCGAGCAGTGCTCGCACTGCAACGCTAGGCGCGAGACCTAAAAATACCTTTGGTAGAGATATTTCTGGTGACGTGAGAATTGACACGCAGAGAGTACCAGCTCCATAAGTGCTAAATTAATTGGTAGAAAAAGGTTACAGAAATTGTGTGGAAGGCAGCAGGCCTTTTTGGTTTCGATGACAGAAAGAGAAAGTTCTAAAATCTCTGAAGCTTTTTGTATCACTGCATGGCATCACACTAAAGGGCCCTGAAGGGAATTTCATTTCAATATTTGGTGAGGTGTTTAACTCATAATGACGCCCGAGTACCATTAAGTCTGAAGGAGCAGCCTCACTGCTATCATCAGTGTCAATTCTAGGTAGTTCTTCCAGAGGACCGGTCACTGCCAAACACATTCTGTATCGTCTCTCTGTACCATCGAAACTCAGAGGCCGAAAAACATTTCTGTTCTGTCAGCATTGGTTGGCCTTTCTCTAATACCTATATAGAGGTGCCCAAGACTCCAACAAGGGCTGGTCCTGTTGTAGGATGTTAGTGGTCAGGTTTGGGGTCATAACTGAGTCAACCTGCAGAGAGGCCAGGGGTCAGCACCTGCTGTTATGTCGGGAGAGGTGCCGTCAGTGTCAGAACCTCAATGCTTTCCAGTGGGGAACACAAAAATCCAGTGGATAGTTTACGCAAATTTCAGGAACAATTAAACTGAAATGAGGAGGAGCATGTACTGGCAGGAGAAATACCAGCCCAGTGTCTAGTAAAAGTTGACTGCACAAATCATGGGTCAGGGGCCATGACGTACAAATTAGCTTTAGAACATCCAATTCTACTGAAGTTCAAACAACTATTTTACAGCCTGGGAAAACCAAATAACCCTGCACACCAATAATACGGTTTGTGCCATGGCACAAAATTATTAGAGGGCGCCCATGCATTTACAACAAGCATTGGCATAGCCAATAGGTCTCGCCTTTGGGACCTTATAAGTATTTAGTTATGCAGCACAATATCCTTGGTGCAACAACATCAACTGTTGCATGGCTAAATACTTATACGGTCCCAATGGCGAGACCTATTGGCTATGCCAATGCTTGTTTTGTTTACTTCTATGTGAAAATCTTAACAGTGTCCCCCTTTAGCTACTACATGAATCCAGTAAAGAGACAAGGAGGGGATAGTGCTGAACCTGCGGTAACCCAAACTGATGGTTCTGACCAGGCAGAGAAATTGTCCTGGTCTAATTGGTTACATCCATTCAAGCAATGCTTTGACCACGGCTCAAAGCCAAGAATTCTTCAAGTCTATCCAGCAATTTCCCACAGTCCACCACATCAAAGGCAGCCACGAGGTGCATTAGGACTGCCGGCACCCCCTGGTCACGGGCTTAGATAAGTTTATCCCTGGTACCCATCGGGGCAAATTCGAATCCATGGCCTGGTCTAAACCCCAGTTGATTTCTAGCCAAGAGATCTGTTTCTGCCTCTGTCCCACTCCTCCATTTGACTTTCTCACATGAGACGTTTTATATTGCCTAATGTTTGTGCAGTTGAAACCCAATATTTATATAATTAGACTGTAAGGCACCTCCTGTTTTTAAGAGTGTAGCTCAACTTTGATTCCACAAGCAGATATCTTTGTGGAATGATGGATTCGTGCAGAGCAACAAGCACTGCATAGCATAGAGCTTTGGCTAATGTTGTCACACATCTGGCCTCTAATTTAAAAAATTGCACAGAAATTTAAATTTTCTTTTCATGTTGCAATGCGGCATGAGAGACCTCTTGGCCCTTTGCTGCTCCCCTAAACGCTGACCAGGTGGCTAAGGTTTGTTGCAATACACTGCCTCACAGTCTGAAGATCTACATGTGATTTGGGGGAAGACAACGTCAATCATAGCTTTCCTTCCTGGTTCCCTTTATCGCGGCCTCTCTTTAGCACTCTTTAAATCAGAGCGGCAGCAGCAGACCTGTAAAGTCATTGCAGTGCGTTTCATCGACAATATCTCCTTAACCAGTCCGAAAATCAATGCCTCATGCCAACCAGCTGCCTTCAGATGGTACAATTAGAGCACAGCGCTCCCTGGACCCCGGACAGTATTAACCATTCCAGTGCATGGAGATTTATGATGACAAATTCTACGAAGCTGTCGATAATGGGAAAGCAGTTGCATGGGTGTCATTTCAGGACTGCATTCCAAAAGTAAAGGTACCGGCCACGCCCTCCTCCCCACGCAGCGACGCACACACGACATTTATTCAACCCTTTGTAGACTCGAAACCTCCTGTCCAGTTCGAGCGGGAGAACATATTTGCGAGACAAAGCATCGCTGGGGTCCAGGGGAGGCCTGTGACGCGCAGAGTGAATTATTCACCGCTTTGCTGTGGTCTGCATGCCTGGTCACCAGTCTGCGCAGCAGGGAGCCAGGCATTATTCATTAGCGGCACTCGGATTTCTATTTTCAGAGCTCCTTTTCTCTCTTGATTGCTCTTTCAGGTTTTAACAAGACATTGCATTCTTTTTACACTTCCCCTGGACCGCGGTCCTTGACGTTTGGAGAAAGATAACAAGCACGCGATGAGTGGCTTTCATTTCGAGAACATTTACTCTGAGACGCGCGAAAGTGAAAGCAACTAAAATAAGGAGCGGGGGCGAGCGCGGCAGCGTGCTGAGCTGACCGCACGCTCGTGCCTGAAACGTGCGGGTAACCGCACGGAAAAGGCCATTGTGCACGAGCGTGTGGTCAGCTTTCAAAAGCCCCTAACAAAGTCTCGCAGAGCAGCGCTTGTGCGCTACTCGAGGCTCGACCTAAAAAGGGTAGGAATAGGAGGATGTAAACCTGGCTATAACAGATTGTGGTAGTTGCAAAGAAAGAACAAAATTCACTTCAGTGTAGACATGTGAATACTGACAATGGGCGAGAACGGCCTTTGCTAGTGCACATGAGCTGTCTAAATGGAGCAGTCGTCTCAAAATTAGAACTCTGCCACCATGCTCACTAACTTGAGTTGAAGTAAGAGCCTAGAATCTGCTGTTGAAATTTTAAAGCAGCAATTAGAATGATTAGGCCTGTAAGGAAAAGCCTAAATTACAGTGACAATATCCTTGCATCTGGGCAGACTCCGACAGAATATGACGAAACCAAACTAGAAGTCTTTACAAAACTCATGGATGCAGGCTTCTCATTAAATGCAGACAAATGTGAATTCGATAAGTTGCTATTCGTTGGGTACATTCACATAAAAGGAGTGCGACTGAATCCAGTCAGTCAACGCTATTCATGAAACAGGAAGCCTATCCAATGTACAGCCCTTCCTGGAAATGGCAAGTGATTGGTATTACCAGTTAACAAAAAAGTGCACCCTTGCCTAATTTTACTAAAAAGGAACATATCTTTAGCCGACTGAGGAATTCAAAGATGCATGCAAAAGAATAGAGTATGCTGCACCTGCAAAAAGGGCCTTATTCGATCATCTGCTGCGCAGCAAATTATCTGTGGATGCAATCCCTGTTGGTCTGGGTGCAATACCTGCGCAACAAGCTTAGTAGAAACTGGCCAAGACACAATATTTTATGTGAGCCAAAGTTTAAAATAAGTAAAAGGTAGATTCTCAAGCAGAGAAAAAGTTCAGCTGTAGTTTGAACTTGTGAAAATCACAGTATATCTCTATATGGCAAACAATTAAGAAATGTCATGTACCATCAACCACTTATAGCCCAAAAGAAAAACTGCCACCTAGAATGGAAAGATGGGGAATAAAGCTCATGGACGACATCCACAAAACTGCCTAAACCAGGCAAAGATTACAAGAGACTACAATTTACATCACCCACTGTTTAGCTGTGGGAAAAATTGTACTCAGGCTGAAGACATAAACGTTATCATATCAACCAACACCAGAAAAGATATTGGCATTTTAAAGGGCTTATAACGAAGTAGTCACCATACAAGAATTAGGTACAAATTAGTCTAATAAGTGGAGGCATGTATCCCCTGCAATGTTACCAAAACGGGTGAAAAACAATCAAATACTAGCATACAGCGAGTTGACGATATCAGCAAAAGACTACTTGCTGCTCATTAAAAGGAATCAGGATTCCAAATACAGTGTAAAAGTGTTTGAGATAGCTCTGGGATTTGTATGGGTATTGCATCTACAAAGTTGTTGACCCGTGGGGGGGGAGGGAGTTCTTAGCTGCTACTTGTCATTGATGACTTTTGTAGATTGCTCATTGTTCGGCGGGTCTCTGCAATACTACGACTGCACTTCTGGGTGAAGTGTTTGCTGAATGGGGAATACCAGTCACATTGAATCAGACGCTGGGTCACCATTTAAAGTAATTGAACTCCGAAGTTTAATGCAATACATGGGAATCCAACCACCGGGAGGAAAGTATGCTGTTTTGGCTAAAAGCGAACTGTATTGCTAAACGATTAATGGCTACAATTAAGAAAGCAAGTTTGTAAAGTATTACGGGACTATTAGGTGGCACCGAATAAACAGAAAGACCGTTTGTGTTAGGAAAGGCTAATCAAACCAGGCTTCCACAGTTTGAAAGGACCACATTTTCTGACCAAGCTATTGTAGCAGAACTGGACAAAAGATGCTGATATGAAACGTCACATGAAGGAATAGGGTATTAAAACCAGGAGACTGGGTATACTTGTAAAACAACCTCAATTAAGGACAAGCATTGACAATGCAGGTAGGTCTGGCTTTAAAAGAATGTTGCATGGTAATGTGAAGAATTACAAGTAAATAGCAAGAAAATGAATATGCATTTGTGTAGAAGCAAAGACCTGTAAAATGATATTGGTTAAAAAGGTAAAGGGAAAGTTGCACTGTCAAGCCAGACCTAAAGATCCATGTAGGTGAATGACTGCCCTCCTCCCATCTGTGCTGCTGCCAGAGAAAACAAATTACCTAGTTATGCAAGACACTTAAAGTAGCATTACAATGTCATGTGTGTGCGCCCCTGAAAGTCCAACTCAGGCTGCTGGATAAACAAAATGATCACAGCTGTGTGGAGGGCAAGCACTTTTTTGTGGAAACACACAACTTCTGCCCAATCAAAAAATGCACTCCAGGCTTCCTACATGTTGGCGGAGCCAAGGCCCCTCTCTAGTAATGCTCACATAATTATCTAGCGACAGCTGCGCTGTCAAGCCAGACCAAAAAAAACGGATGCCCCATTTAGAAGCTTCCCACTGCAAGTAACTCATGGTAAAGACACAATGGCGTATTCAGAGGACTCACAGAAGTCCACAGTCCGAAATATACATTTCAGTTTAAACAAGTACAAAAGCGGAACATAAACCCCTCAGAGTTAAAGTATTCTAATGAGTCAGTGGTGTCAACAAAACCCAGACGTCACAATTCCAGGTTCAGAGTACCTTACAAAACAACTCTGAACATGGAATAACAAAGGAAGTGTCAGTCTGTGACCCTTCAGGTTACACAGGTGATATGCCTATCCGGAGATCTTCAAGAAGCATAAGA
The DNA here is from genome assembly GCA_963921515.1 of Calotriton arnoldi. Classification (NCBI taxonomy): domain Eukaryota; kingdom Metazoa; phylum Chordata; class Amphibia; order Caudata; family Salamandridae; genus Calotriton; species Calotriton arnoldi. Next base: position 693,705 of record CAWUFW010002911.1, on the reverse strand, counting down.
AAACTGCAATGCTCAGTAGAACATGTGATGTTAGTTGAAGGCTAACTGTATTTGTCTGGGTTTCAATTGTAGCTTCTTTGTTTTACTTGCCAGTTTTCTTCAATAAGGCTTTATTTTCGTGACTCCTTTAAATTTTAAAGGTAACATTTTCGGTTTACAGGGTGTGGCTCCGTTTAAGTGAAATTCTGTAACTTCGCAGTAGGTCTCAATGGAATGTATAGTTTTCAGCCGACTTCAGTTATAAAAGAAACATTTACTGCTCATCTCTTCAGCAACTGAAGTGGATAAAGCATTTAAAGGACATCTACAGGTCTCTCGTCTGTAACCCTCTTAATGAATTGTACAGTCTATCAGGTTTGGGGCAACTGTGTAAAAACTGAACTACAAGAAAGATCTCAAATGATCTGTTTTCAAGCTCTGGCCTAGAAACCACTTTAACAGTGTAGCCAGCCTTGTGTAATCTAAAACATTAATAAATACATATATGTATTTGAGGGGGGCGAGTGAGAAATAAGCAACAAGGACAGACGGGGCGAGTGAGAAATAAGCAACAAGGACAGACGGGGCGAGTGAGAAATAAGCAACAAGGACAGACGGGGCGAGTGAGAAATAAGCAACAAGGACAGACGGGGCGAGTGAGAAATAAGCAACAAGGACAGACGGGGCGAGTGAGAAATAAGCAACAAGGACAGACGGGCGAGTGAGAAATAAGCAACAAGGACAGACGGGCGAGTGAGAAATAAGCAACAAGGACAGACGGGCGAGTGAGAAATAAGCAACAAGGACAGACGGGGCGAGTGAGAAATAAGCAACAAGGACAGACCGGGGCGAGTGAGAAATAAGCAACAAGGACAGACGGGGGCGAGTGAGAAATAAGCAACAAGGACAGACGGGGGCGAGTGCGAAATAAGCAACAAGGACAGACGGGGGCGAGTGCGAAATAAGCAACAAGGACAGACGGGGGCGAGTGCGAAATAAGCAACAAGGACAGACGGGGGCGAGTGCGAAATAAGCAACAAGGACAGACGGGGCGAGTGCGGAAATAAGCAACAAGGACAGACGGGGGCGAGTGCGAAATAAGCAACAAGGACAGACGGGGCGAGTGCGAAATAAGCAACAAGGACAGACGGGGCGAGTGCGAAATAAGCAACAAGGACAGACGGGGGCGAGTGCGAAATAAGCAACAAGGACAGACGGGGGCGAGTGCGGAAATAAGCAACAAGGACAGACGGGGGCGAAGTGCGAAATAAGCAACAAGGACAGACGGGGCGGAGTGCGAAATAAGCAACAAGGACAGACGGGGGCGAGTGCGAAATAAGCAACAAGGACAGACGGGGGCGAGTGCGAAATAAGCAACAAGGACAGACGGGGCGAGTGCGAAATAAGCAACAAGGACAGACGAGGCGGAGTGCGAAATAAGCAACAAGGACAGACGGGGGCGAGTGAGAAATAAGCCACACAGACGGGGGCGAGTGAGAAATAAGCCACACAGACGGGGGCGAGTGAGAAATAAGCCACACAGACGGGGGCGAGTGAGAAATAAGCAACACAGACGGGGGCGAGTGAGAAATAAGCAACACAGACGGGGGCGAGTGAGAAATAAGCAACACAGACGGGGCGAGTGAGAAATAAGCAACACAGACGGGGGCGAGTGAGAAATAAGCAACACAGACGGGGCGAGTGAGAAATAAGCAACACAGACGGGGCGAGTGAGAAATAAGCAACACAGACGGGGCGAGTGAGAAATAAGCAACACAGACGGGGGCGAGTGAGAAATAAGCAACACAGACGGGGCGAGTGAGAATAAGCAACACAGACGGGGCGAGTGCGAAATAAGCAACACAGACGGGGCGAGTGCGAAATAAGCAACACAGACGGGGCGAGTGCGAAATAAGCAACAAGGACAGACGAGAGGCGAGTGCGAAATAAGCAACAAGGACAGACGGGGGCGAGTGCGAAATAAGCAACAAGGACAGACGGGGGCGAGTGCGAAATAAGCAACAAGGACAGACGGGGGCGAGTGCGAAATAAGCAACAAGGACAGACGGGGGCGAGTGCGAAATAAGCAACAAGGACAGACGGGGCGAGTGCGAAATAAGCAACAAGGACAGACGGGGCGAGAGTGCGAAATAAGCAACAAGGACAGACGGGGGCGAGTGCGAAATAAGCAACAAGGACAGACGGGGGCGAGTGCGAAATAAGCAACAAGGACAGACGGGGGCGAGTGCGAAATAAGCAACAAGGACAGACGGGCGAGAGTGCGAAATAAGCAACAAGGACAGACGGGCGAAGTGCGAAATAAGCAACTAGGACAGACGGGGCGAGTGCGAAATAAGCAACAAGGACAGACGAGGGCGAGTGCGAAATAAGCAACAAGGACAGACGGGGCGAAGTGCGAAATAAGCAACAAGGACAGACGGGGGCGAGTGCGAAATAAGCCACACAGACGGGGCGAGTGCGAAATAAGCAACACAGACGGGGCGAAGTGCGAAATAAGCAACACAGACGGGGCGAGTGCGAAATAAGCAACACAGACGGGGCGAGTGCGAAATAAGCAGCACAGACCGGGGGCGAGTGCGAAATAAGCAACACAGACGGGGCGAGTGCGAAATAAGCAACACAGACGGGCGAGTGCGAAATAAGCAACACAGACGGGGGCGAGTGTCGAAATAAGCAACACAGACGGGGCGAGTGAGAAATAAGCAACACAGACGGGGCGAGTGAGAAATAAGCAACACAGACGGGGGCGAGTGAGAAATAAGCAACACAGACGGGGCGAGTGAGAAATAAGCAACACAGACGGGCGAGTGAGAAATAAGCAACACAGACGGGGGCGAGTGAGAAATAAGCAACACAGACGGGGCGAGTGAGAATAAGCAACACAGACGGGGCGAGTGAGAAATAAGCAACACAGACGGGGGCGAGTGAGAAATAAGCAACACAGACGGGGCGAGTGAGAAATAAGCAACACAGACGGGGCGAGTGAGAAATAAGCAACACAGACGGGGCGAGTGAGAAATAAGCAACACAGACGGGGGCGAGTGAGAAATAAGCAACACAGACGGGCGAGTGAGAAATAAGCAACACAGACGGGGGCGAGTGAGAAATAAGCAACACAGACGGGGCGAGTGAGAAATAAGCAACACAGACGGGGCGAGTGAGAAATAAGCAACACAGACGGGGCGAGTGAGAAATAAGCAACACAGACGGGGGCGAGTGAGAAATAAGCAACACAGACGGGGGCGAGTGAGAAATAAGCAACACAGACGGGGCGAGTGAGAAATAAGCAACACAGACGGGGCGAGTGAGAAATAAGCAACACAGACGGGGCGAGTGAGAAATAAGCAACACAGACGGGGGCGAGTGAGAAATAAGCAACACAGACGGGGGCGAGTGAGAAATAAGCAACACAGACGGGGGCGAGTGAGAAATAAGCAACACAGACGAGGCGAGTGAGAAATAAGCAACACAGACGGGGGCGAGTGAGAAATAAGCAACACAGACGGGGCGAGTGAGAAATAAACAACACAGACGGGGCGAGTGAGAAATAAGCAACACAGACGGGGGCGAGTGAGAAATAAGCAACACAGACGGGCGAGTGAGAAATAAGCAACACAGACGGGGGCGAGTGAGAAATAAGCAACACAGACGGGGCGAGTGAGAAATAAGCAACACAGACGGGGGCGAGTGAGAAATAAGCAACACAGACGGGGGCGAGTGAGAAATAAGCAACACAGACGGGGGCGAGTGAGAAATAAGCAACACAGACGGGGCGAGTGAGAAATAAGCAACACAGACGGGGCGAGTGAGAAATAAGCAACACAGACGGGGGCGAGTGAGAAATAAGCAACACAGACGGGGGCGAGTGAGAAATAAGCAACACAGACGGGGCGAGTGAGAAATAAGCAACACAGACGGGGCGAGTGAGAAATAAGCAACACAGACGGGCGAGTAGAAATAAGCAACACAGACGGGGCGAGTGAGAAATAAGCAACACAGACGGGGCGAGTGAGAAATAAGCAACACAGACGGGGCGAGTGAGAAATAAGCAACACAGACGGGGCGAGTGAGAAATAAGCAACACAGACGGGGGCGAGTGAGAAATAAGCAACACAGACGGGGCGAGTGAGAAATAAGCAACACAGACGGGGGCGAGTGAGAAATAAGCAACACAGACGGGGCGAGTGAGAAATAAGCAACACAGACGGGGCGAGTGAGAAATAAGCAACACAGACGGGGGCGAGTGAGAAATAAGCAACACAGACGGGGGCGAGTGAGAAATAAGCAACACAGACGGGGCCAGTGAGAAATAAGCAACACAGACAGGGGCCAGTGAGAAATAAGCAACACAGACGGGGCGAGTGAGAAATAAGCAACACAGACGGGGGCGAGTGAGAAATAAGCAACACAGACGGGGGCGAGTGAGAAATAAGCAACACAGACGGGGGCGAGTGAGAAATAAGCAACACAGACGGGGCGAGTGAGAAATAAGCAACACAGACGGGGGCGAGTGAGAAATAAGCAACACAGACTGGGCGAGTGAGAAATAAGCAACACAGACGGGGCGAGTGAGAAATAAGCAACACAGACGGGGCGAGTGAGAAATAAGCAACACAGACGGGGCGAGTGAGAAATAAGCAACGACAGACGGGGGCGAGTGAGAAATAAGCAACGCAGACGGGGCGAGTGAGGAAATAAGCAACGAAGACGGGCGAGTGAGAAATAAGCAACGAAGACGGGGCGAGTGAGAAATAAGCAACGAAGACGGGGGCGAGTGAGAAATAAGCAACGAAGACGGGGCGAGTGAGAAATAAGCAACGAAGACGGGGCGAGTGAGAAATAAGCAACGAAGACGGGGCGAGTGAGAAATAAGCAACGAAGACGGGCGAGTGAGAAATAAGCAACGAAGACGGGGCGAGTGAGAAATAAACAACGAAGACGGGCGAGTGAGAAATAAGCAACGAAGACGGGGGCGAGTGAGAAATAAGCAACGAAGACGGGGCGAGTGAGAAATAAGCAACGAAGACGGGGCGAGTGAGAAATAAGCAACGAAGACGGGGGCGAGTGAGAAATAAGCAACGAAGACGGGGGCGAGTGAGAAATAAGCAACGAGGACGGGCGAGTGAGAAATAAGCAACGAAGACGGGGCGAGTGAGGAAATAAGCAACGAGAGAGCGAGGGCGCGAGTGAGAAATAAGCAACGAAGACGGGGGCGAGTGAGAAATAAGCAACGAAGACGGGGGCGAGTGAGAAATAAGCAACGAAGACGGGGGCGAGTGAGAAATAAGCAACGAAGACGGGGGCGAGTGAGAAATAAGCAACGAAGACGGGGCGAGTGAGAAATAAGCAACGAAGACGGGGGCGAGTGAGAAATAAGCAACGAAGACGGGGGCGAGTGAGAAATAAACAACGAAGACGGGGGCGAGTGAGAAATAAGCAACGAAGACGGGGGCGAGTGAGAAATAAGCAACGAAGACGGGGCGAGTGAGAAATAAGCAACGAAGACGGGGGCGAGTGAGAAATAAGCAACGAAGACGGGCGAGTGAAAAAGCACCGAGACGGGCAGTGAGAAATAAGCAACGAAGACGGGGCGAGTGAGAAATAAGCAACACGGATGGGGGCGAGTGAGAAATAAGCAACACGGATGGGGGCGAGTGAGAAATAAGCAACACGGATGGGGGCGAGTGAGAAATAAGCAACACGGATGGGGGCGAGTGAGAAATAAGCAACACGGATGGGGGCGAGTGAGAAATAAGCAACACGGATGGGGGCGAGTGAGAAATAAGCAACACGGATGGGGGCGTGAGGTAAAGGTTATATAATATGAACATGAGTGCAGACATTTTTTAAAATCCACCTGACTTTGTACAACGTTGTTTGAGGAATTTTCCTTGCACGTTCTGACATTGTACATTTTTATTTTTTCTCTCCATGTCCCTGGAAAAGTACAGAGTGGCTGTTAGAATAGTTACACTGTTAATCATTTGTGTTTCTCTGAGATGGAAAGTCACGCTGGTCTTTTTCCATTCAATTTGCAATTAAGCAATGGCTTGTGATCCCTGATCATGAAAATGTTGTGTGGTTAGCTACTCTGTATGTATAACTGGAAGGAATTTTCCAATGGATTAGGGGGAGGGAAGTGAAGGGGTGTGGGCAGACTTGTTTAAAGTATAGTATAAATATGAAAGGAGAATTCTGTGTGGTCATTCATTACCTACACGGAATAGCTTTTTCCTTGTGGGTCTTGCATCCATTCAAGCTTGAATAAACCAAATGTTTTACCTCCGACTCCCTGTACTCCTTTTGATTTAAAGTGGACAAGAGGAGAGTTCTCAAATGGAGCCCAACGTGGGGCCTTTACGTGGGAAATCCAACAGCATTTATGTCTGTGGCTGAGGTGACACGACCTGAGGCAGACGGATCGCTGGGGCCCCTGCTGAGACTAGTTTCTCGCAGCTTCCATCTGAAGTCCCGAACTGCTGTCCCTCTGCAACAGGATCTCCCCGGCAGAGGTTACAAACTGGTCAAGCAAAAAGTGGCTGTATTGCAGAGTACAGAGAGTTGGACGTCTTCAGCAAATACATGGTGAGATTGTTCCGAGATATTTTGTAACCGGCGTTTTGAATTATTGATTAGTTATTGGTATTGAGAATTTTATTGCATTATATTGGTTGGGTTTCAGGTTGGACCTGATAAATAGGCCTGTATTGATTGTATTGGTAAGTTATCATTTAGATCTTTGACTTTAAGGCACAATGAGCAAACTAATTAAATATATTTCACGGTGTCGTTGTTGCGGTTTCATGAGTCCACGCCTGGATGAGTCCCAACCAGTCCCAGTTGAGGGTAGTCCTGCATGGAAGATGACAAAATATGGGACAGATGTGAACTTGTGGAACAGACTATGGCATTGATATACTAAGGGATTTGAGATGGCCGCTGGACGGTTCATTTGATCTAGATGAAATTCAATATTTGCAGCAATGTTTGTTTGAGAAAAAGGTCAGACAAGCATTGTGGGACAGTTTTAATAAATCGGAAAAACATGCTACAATGTTAGTAATTAAAGAACAAAGAAGGAACGAGAACAGAAAATGGGAGTGTTGCAGAAAGCCAAAGCATATGATCAATTAAAACAAACTGAAAGTATTGAATGTATGGACAGTTTAGAATGACCACTAACAAGACATATGTGACACAAGAGAAAGAACATGTGGGCAAGGATGAGGCATTAGAGACTATAGGAGAATCCCCCACCATATGTCCCACACGTTCCCATACCTGCTGCACAGGCACAAAATGTACCACTACAGATGGGTCAGCAGGGACATGCACCTCTAGTACCTATTTTAAATGTACCAATCCTTCCTGCTCCATTACCAGGTCAGCAACTGCCTGTCCCACTCAGACCAATACTTAATCCGTCTGCTGTTCAACAGCAGTCACAAGCAGGACAAGCAATACCTGCACCAAATGTGTTGACTACCCCTCAGGTAAATTTTGTTACCAAGGCTAGTGACTGGACAAACCCCTTCTGCATCCCAATCTGCTGGAAATACGCCTGCAGGTACCCCACCTTTGGTTCACAAGCATAGTGATAATCTGAGAGATCGGAGTGGGAATTGGAGGGACAGACCTAATACTAGATATGGATCTCAGAGAGTGGATCCAGAAGAGTTAAAAAGGATGGCCCATAGATGGATGGATGACAAATAATGCCACCTTGAATACTGTTATGCCAACTGTAAATCGGTTTGATGTTTTTCAGCAAAACGTACTCATTCAATATATGTCTGAAAGGATAGAGGACTGGTGGACATGGTGTAATAAAGTACTGTCAACTACAAATTTTAAGATGCCTCAACCTAGATTTGCCTTTAGAAGGGCATGTAACTTGAAAGACAAGTTGGTGCATTCTCGTCCAAAACCATGCCTCAAAGAATCAACACTCCCCGCCGGACATTACCCATGTGGGTCCTGTTCTGTGTGTGATCTTGCGGTGAAGACAAACAATGTGGAGTTGCTTGATGGCAGGGTTTGGTACTTGACAAAATTTACTAATTGTAATACAATCAATGTGATTTACCGGCTAACGTGCATGTGCGGTCTACATTATATTGGACTTACATCTAGAAAGATTAAGATTCGCATTCAGGAGCATCTTAGTACGATTAGAGCAGGGAAACTCACGACGAGGCTTGTACAACACTTTAAAACTGAGAATCACGACGCCAGGTCATTGACGTGGGTTGTATTGGAGAAAGTGGTGGGGGTACATACAATATGGAGAAGATACTATCAAAACGAGAGGCATGTTGGATTTTTTTGGAGAGAGCAGACCAAGTGGGGCTGAATGATTATATAGAGTGGAATAGGGTGAGTCTATGATCAATGAAATCAGGGTACTGATTTTGATTAAGAACAACTGCTCCTTGCCTGTTAGTGTTGGGTGTGTCTCTGAAGATATTTCTCTAATACTTTTCTAACAATTCTCTAATAAGGATGTAGTTGGGGAATTTTTAAAGTTGAGGTTGCTGGCGCGCGCGTGTGTATATATATATATATATATATATATATATATATATATATATATATATATATATATATATATATATATATATATATATATATATATATATATATATATATATATATATATATATATATATATATATATATATATATATATATATATATATATATATATATATATATATATATATATATATATATATATATATATATATATATATATATATATATATATATATATATATATATATATATATATATATATATATATATATATATATATATATATATATATATATATATATATATATATATATATATATATATATATATAATTGTGTTTTTCTAAATAAAAATCAAACAAATAGCTAGCAAGAGAGAGCACTGCTGTGAAGTTAAGTTTATCCCTCTAGAAGCCGGTGATATGAAGCGTTGTGATTCTAAGCTGATGGTGAATATGGCATCCTCCATTTTTGTCAGTCAGGCTGGTGTTAATATTGATTTCGAGATTGATACATGAATGGGTTATAGATGTTGACCCCATTCTATGTATTTATTTTACACTTGATTTTTTAATATAGTATGAATGGCATATGAGTTAGTTTGCATATAAATACTGGTGCAATGAGTATTAGTGCCATTCAAAGATGGCGCTCTCTTTGTGGTACTTGAGCATGTGACCTGACAAGCAGGTGTCCGTTGTTGATTTCCCGCTTTTAAATATGGCTGCGGGTTTCGGGCGCTGAATCTGAATGAGACGAGGCTCGTCGGGTGGAAGATGCGGTAAGAGCACCGGGCAATACACAAAGGGAACTGGGATTCCAATGGTTCCTTTACTTAAAATGCAGTACGTGAGGGAATATGTGTATGTTAGAAGACGGAGGTGAATCTGTTTGCCTGGCAGATGTCGGTTGCACTTAGCGAGTTATATAGTGCAGACCGGGCGCAGAGCCTCTGTTATTGTCCTTAGAGGATTACTCACAAGATTTGTGACTGGAATGGCACAAGTTGTTAGTGATCTGGGGGGCTTGAATCCGCATTTAGTAACATAATGGGATGTGGTTCCTAGGCTATTGTGGTTGGTGTTCCTTGACATTTGCTCGGTAGACGACAGGAATATTTTCCTAGCACGAGTTAATCAGTCTGTTGGCGAGTCATCATTGAAACATCGCCAACGTTCTATGCATGCATGATTGATTACAAAGGGTGATAATGAGTGTCATAAAAATTGTGATTACAGGCAAACTGTTGTATATCAGAATACTAACGTGTGTTTGTCGTTGCAGAAAACGGACAACATGTGTCCTCTTACACGAAACAGGGCTATTAATAGTATTTAGTCCCTTTGTGACACGGTGGTTAGCTGGTACGAGAGGCTTTGGCTGCTACCGGGTAAATATACATCTGGGGGTATAACAATTATATACAGGATAATCACAGGCAGATAAAGTCTGCTTTGGCTGGAAGTGCTTTTAATGAACCTTCTTTTTTGTTTAAACAGTCACTGCGTGTTCACAATAAGGGTCCAGAAAAGGTGGACAAAGTCCTCGTGCCCTGAAGAAATTGCCATTACAATTTACAAGCAATGAAACATGTCGGCCCAACATTATATGGTCTGCAAACATACAGTATGTTTTTAATTTGAATAAGCCCTCGAGTTGAGAATAAAAGTGGCTCCCTGGTGATGGAGTTGGCTTATTTCAATTTTACTCACACGGGGTTGATTTGTGTTATTGTATACACATATTCACTGGGTTTCTGGACACCGAATTTGTTTATCTTTGTTTGAGAGGTAGCAACCAATGATGAGAAACGTGGGCATGACTGGTGATAATTAACCAGTAAGCTCCTTTGGTGGTGCGCACATGAGGTGCTACCTCGCATTTTCACATTTTTTCACATTTATGTGTCATCTATACCTGTTAAAGTACAGGGTATGTTATGTGAACGCAGTGACTGTTGACTCATGGGTTGGTTCTTTTATAATTAAATATAGGGCGAATGTGAGTTGGGACAATACCTATAAAATATGAAGGGTTGCTGTCAAGGAAGAAAATAAACTTCCATTCCCTCTCAGGAAGTGAACAGGATTCGTTGGCCCGATCAGATTAGGTCCTTGTTGTTATTTATTGTAATAAAATACCCAACAAGAGGTGTTACAATTGTGGCATGATGCGCAAGGTCACATGATCCCTTCCCCAGATGTCCCACGGGCTGTTGAAAATTGTTTGCATTGGGGTGTTAATGTTAGAAGAAAATATCAAAAAATGAATGGGGAATATCCCATGCAGGAAATACACCCCCTTCCTGCACCCCCTGCTGCTGTGGGTGTTCCTGTTCAGAACCCCATTCCTCAATTTGTTCATACTAGGTATGAATTAATGGCAATAAAGAAAGATTTGCCAGACTTTAGGAAAAACACAAAGGGGTTTTCTGAAGCCTTAGAATCAGCCACTAAATTATGTGTAATGACATTCAAGGACTTGGATCTATTTTTTGATGCCTTACTCCCCAGAGAAATATGGAACGCAATACGTAGACATGATGTAGCGCACTTTAGACATGCTTGGGTACATTTTAAAAATCTTGACACAGAAGACCAGGAGACAGACTAGATCAACTTATACTTGATTTACCTGATATTATTGCTAAATTGCTACGAATAATACCAAGGGAAGATGTAAATTGGGATAAAACAGCAGCTTGTAAGCAAAAACCTACAGAAGAAGTCTCAGACTATTTCACTAGGATGGAGGAAATATTCAGGGCTCAGTGGTCAGGATTTGGCAACTGTCACGGGGAAAAGAATGTTTGCTGACAAATGTGAATAATTTGATGAAAGAATTAAGAGTTGATTAAAGTATCAGAGAGCACCTGGCCAACTAAAGAACCTGCAGATGTTTTGGTAATGGCTACATATTATGAGAATTACCAGAAAATAAATAAAGACAAGAAAGATAAGAAACTGAAAGAATTAAAAACAAAGGTTTTGCTACAGCAAGCATCCCCAGACAGGGGAAGACAAAGGGGTATGGGAAATGTGAGGGGAGGTGGACGTGGAAGAGGGGCTGGCAGAGCCTCATTAGCTCTTGCGCAGCAACACTGCAGGATTAGGCCAAAATCAGTGTGCCTATTGCTTTTAAGAGGGTCATTGGAAGGATGAGCCCTAGCCTACAGGGCCAAGCAACTGTGGCAAGAGGAAGAGGTAGTTCAGTGCCAAGGGGTACAGGGAGAGGTGGCACAAATAGGCAAGATTTCACCCAGCGTCAGAATAACAGACGTCAGAATTATTTTGATAGTCAACAAGTTGACAGAAGTTTTTATACTGAAGATTTTACTGACATGGATTACAATACCTTTGAGTATTCACAATAGGACAGCAATGGAAAGGGTGGAAATAGGGTTATGATTCCAGTTAATCAAGCAGGTCCATATGTCACCATGGATATAGAAGGGGGAAGTACGCGACTTCCTTGTTGATACAGGTGCTACTCGCAACTCTGTGGCTCATGATCAATTTCCAGGGGCTCCCCTCTCCGGCAGAATGAATACATCAGTAGGATTCTCAGGTATCCCCACCCAGAGCCCCATCTCCAAACCCCTAGATGTTACTATAGGTCCCTTCACCATCTCCGTCCCAATTGTGCTTACTAAAAATTGTGCAGAGAACTTATTAGGTCTGGACCTATTGAAAAGACTGAATGCTAACCTTTATTGTTCGCCTGATGGTGTCTTTATATCAATAGCTTCTGATAATTTTAGCAAATGTTTTACAATGACAGTTGTAACTCACCTACCACCTGAATTACAGGCAATTGATAAAACGGCCTGGCCATCAGGAGATAATGTTGGTAAAATGGACATAGATCCCATAGTAATCACTGTTAAAAAAGGTGTTCCCTTACCCCGCATTTCTCAATACAAAATGTCCCGGGAGGGAGAGGAAGGTCTCAAAGAGGTCATCTCTGATTTAATACATAAGGGGATAATAAAAGAAACAGAAGGCAGCCCATGTAATAGTCCTATACTTCCTGTTCTTTAAAAAAAAAAAAAAAACAGGGAACCCCTCATAAATCTAGATTAGTGATTGATCTTCGAGCTATAAATAAAATTGTAGTACCCCAATATCCTGTTGTTCCTGACATGAAATTCTATTTTTACCATGATTCCGTCTTCAGCCAAATATTTTACCATGCTCGATTTAAAAAATGCATTTTTTAGTGTGCCCATTCCTAAAGGAAGTCAATACCTTTTTTCATTTTTATTCCAAGGGCGTTCCCTAAAATTTACACGTCCTCCACAAGGGTATACAGAAAGCCCTAGTATATATAGTCAAGCTTTGAAAAAACAATTAGATCTTTTTACCTCAAAAGGCTCTGTATTACTCCAATACACTGATGATCTATTAATTGCCTCAGACACAGAGGAAAGTTGTAAGGAAACAGTTAATTTGTTACATCATTTAGCACTCCTAGGACATAACGTGTCCTTATCTAAAATGCAATATTGTCAACAGGAGGTTGCCTATTTAGGTCACCTCCTGTCAAAAGGGGGTAGAAGACTGCACCCACAAAGAATGGATTTGGTACAGAAAATGAAACGTCCCTAGACCCAATCGGATGTTCGCGCCTTTATAGGTATGACTTCCTTTTGCAGGCAGTGGATACCTAATTTCTCTTGAATTGCAAAACCTTTGATTGCTCTAACATCTAAGAATATCAGTAACGCACTCCCTTGGACAGATGTGTGAGCATGCTTTTCAACAACTAAAAAACGCTTTATGCAATGCACCTGCTTTGGGTAACCCCGATTATTCTAAGGAATTTTGTTTGTCCATGAGAAAGAAGGCTGTGGTCTATCGGTTTTAACACAATCCCATGGGGGGGAGAATAAACCTTGAGCTCATTTTTCCTCCACATTGGATCCAGTAGCTAAGGCTTTGCCAAATTGTTTGCGCTCGGTAGCAGCTGCTGCTGTTGCAGTCAAACAATCTGAAATATACGTTCTAGGTCACAATTTGACAGTTATGGCACCGCACGCTGTGGATGTGCTACTAAACAAAACTCAGACCCAGCACCTGACCAATGCACGTTTAACATGAGTTAACACTTTTTGCTCCAAATATCATTCTGAAACGTTGCAATGTTTTGAACCCAGCCACAATGCTACCTCTCCTCAGTGATTCAGGGGAAAAACACCATGATTGTGTGTTCACCACTGAAGAAAAGACCAAGGGACGGGTAGACCTAACAGATACTCCCATATCTGACCCACAGGGAGAGTTTTGTGGATGGTTCATGTTTCAAATTACCAGATGGTACAAACACTGCTGCATATGCCATCACCACTTTGAAAACAGTGGTAGAGTCATGTAAAATACCGCAAATGTCAGCACAAGCAGCAGAAGTAATTGCCCTTACACGGGCATGTGAATTAAGTAAAGATCTGATTGTCAATATTTATACTGACAGTCAGTATGCTCTTTGGTGTTGCCCACTCATTTGGGCGATTATGGAAAGAAAGGCTTTTTGACCTCACATGGTAGTAAGATAAAATATGGGGAGTTAACAGTAAAATTATTGGATGCTCTGAGGTTACCAAAAAAGGTTGCCATTGTTAAATGTAGTGCCCATAAAAAAGTTATTGATGAGGTAGGTCAGGGAAATGCTTTTGCAGATGAAACAGCCAAGCAAACAGCCAGATCTGAATATAGTTTAATGTATGTTACAGGACCAGTTAGAGGGGTCCCTGAAGTACCAATGTTTAACAATACCTTAGAATGCGTTAGAGAGATACAACAGGAAGCTACCATGGAAGAAAAAGGCATGGCAAATGTATGGTAGATTAGAGGATACCGGATGTTGGATAGATCTGTCAGAGAAACAAAGATGGATGCTTCCTAATTGTCATGTTAACGCTATTGTTACTATGGCACATAGCCCAGCTCACATTGGTGCCAAAGGAATAGTGGCAACATTAGCCCATGTATGGGTCAATAAACTGATTCCCAGGGTGGCAGAGTCCCATGTCAAAAGATGCATATGCGCTATTTATAATCCAGGAAAAAGTACCCCAGTCCAGAAAGGCCATTTTGCACACTCCAGATTTGCCCGTTGAAGTCCTGCAAATGGATTTCATAGAGATGGAACGAGTGGGCAAGCTTAAGTATGTCTTAGTGGTGGTTTGCACCTTTAGTAGGTAGGTGGAGGTTTACCCTCTACGAGATAACACAGCCTTAAGTACTGCAAAAATACTCCTGAAGGAGTACCTCAAGATTTGGTTTGCCCAGAGTGCTCTGGAGCGACAATGGGTCACACTTCATTGGCCAAGTGACGGACCTGGTCTGCAAGGGCTTGCAGATAAGGCAAAAGTTTCATGCTGCCCAGCATCCACAGGCTGCAGGCCTAGTGGAAAGATACAATGGTATCTTGAAAGGAAAACTGGGAAAGATGTGTTAAAACAAGATTAAAATGGCCTGCTTTGCCCATAGCTTTGTTTTCAATGCGCAATACTGAACACTCGAAAATGGGGTTATCCCCATTCCAGGTAGTAATGGGGAGGCCTGCAAACGTGTGGGGTGTACCTAGACCTAGGAAATTTCGTGAAATTGAATATCCTCTGCTTGTTGATTATTGTGACCAATTGACTAAAGAATAGAGTTTGATTCATTCACAGGTGAAGGACAGTCTCCCTCCTCGTCTTGAAGGTTCAGGTCATAATCTGAAGCCTGGGGACTGGGTCTTCACCCGCCACTTTCAGAGGAAATCCAGTCTTGAGCCACGCTGGAAAGGACTGGTTCTAGATCTACTCGCAACTCAGACTGCTGTAAAGTGCATGGGACACAAACATTGGCTGCATGCCCACCATGTTAAGAAAGCTCCATCGCCTTTGTTCTCTGATCAATGTGTGAAGCGAGGAATTCCTCCACAGCAAGTATTTAATGATGGTGAGCTGATTGAAGGAGAAGTAGCAAATCCACTGGTCAACTTCACTCCTGTTGAGCCCAAATGGATACCAATACCTCTATTTGAGCATCCGGATTGTGATTCGCCTAGGTATAATTTGAGACTTAGGACTGTCAAAAACTATAGACTTTGAATGAAAAAACTCTGGAGAGATAGCAACCCATGCCGGTGGTCAAGACCACCAACGTCTGGACCTGTACATAAGCTTGCCAGTGAGGCTTTGAAGTAAAGGACACTGGGAACTCGATGTTCTTTGGTAGAATAGATAGGGATTTTTTTTTAGGAGGTCTTAGCCACATTAATTTGCTTTTGGCTGTTAGGTGTTTTTGATTTGGCTCTTTTTGGAAAAGAAGAAAAAAAAAAAAGAATGGTCTGAGCATAAAGACAAAATATTAGGAGAAGCATCACTCAAAGAACAGGTATTTGTACATCACACAAATAATACAATCTGGGTAAGACTAGGATTATTGAACTGAGAGTTTGGGAAATCACCCTCTAATTCATGGCAGGAGGAAAAGAATCCAGTGTCTGGTATACAACAATTTTGGACCAAGAAAGTGAAAATTGTGCTTCTGTGTCTTTTGATATTAGGAATGCTAGGGTTGTTCTGGTGGTTAGAAGAAAACCACCCAGTCTCTAAATCCATGACATCAGTCACCACACCAATACCAGAGCATCAGTACATAACCCTTGCCCCTCATAAGCAAGCACACTGCTTGCAATATGTGAATAATACATTCATTCAGGTTTTACATAATGCCCATCTTGGATATAATGCTACAGATTGTTGGATATGTGGTTTTCTGCCATCTTCAGTCAAAAGGAAGGCACCTCTTATTCCTCTACCTTTATCCTAGAATGGAAAATATCTGAAAATGAAGTACTGTCATAATATGAGGGGCCCAATCAAATTATCTATTATTGATTCTATAGTTTAGTGATAGCAGGCAATTGGCAAATGTTGAACTCCTGTTCAGGACCATTTGAGGAAAAGGTTATATAATATGAACATGAGTGCAGAATTTTTTTTTTATCCACATGACTTTGTACAACGTTGTTTGAGGAATTTTCCTTGCACGTTCTGACATTGTACTTTTCCAAGGACATGGAGAGAAAAAAATAAAAATGTACAGAGTGGCTGTTAGAATAATTACACTTTGTTAATCATTTGTGTTTCTCGGAGTTGGAAAGTCACGCAGGTCTTTTTCCATTCAATTTGCAATTAAGCAATGGCTTGTGATCCCTGATCATGAAAATGTAGTGTGGTTAGCTATTCTTTTTGTATGTATAACGGGAAGGAATTTTCCAATGGATTAGGGGAGGGAAGTGAAGGGGTGTATGTAGGCAGACTTGTTTAAAGTATAGTATAAATATGAAAGGAGAATTCTGTGTGGTCATTCATTACCTACACGGAATAGTTTTTTCCTTGTGGGTCTTGCATCCGTTCAAGCTTGAATAAACCAAATGTTTTACCTCCAACTCCCTGTACTCCTTTTGATTTAAAGTGGACGGGGGGGGGGGGCGGGGGGCGAGTGAGAAATAAGCAACACGGACAGGGGGGGGGCGAGTGAGAAATAAGCAACACGGACAGGGGGCGAGTGAGAAATAAGCAACACGGACAGGGGGGCGAGTGAGAAATAAGCAACACGGACAGGGGGGCGAGTGAGAAATAAGCAACACGGACAGGGGGGCGAGTGAGAAATAAGCAACACGGACAGGGGGCGAGTGAGAAATAAGCAACACGGACAGGGGGCGAGTGAGAAATAAGCAACACGGACAGGGGGCGAGTGAGAAATAAGCAACACGGACAGGGGGGCGAGTGAGAAATAAGCAACACGGACAGGGGGCGAGTGAGAAATAAGCAACACGGACAGGGGGGCGAGTGAGGAAATAAGCAACACGGACAGGGGGCGAGTGAGAAATAAGCAACACGGACAGGGGGCGAGTGAGAAATAAGCAACACGGACAGGGGGGCGAGTGAGAAATAAGCAACACGGACAGGGGGGCGAGTGAGAAATAAGCAACACGGACAGGGGGGCGAGTGAGAAATAAGCAACACGGACAGGGGGCGAGTGAGAAATAAGCAACACGGACAGGGGGCGAGTGAGAAATAAGCAACACGGACAGGGGGGCGAGTGAGAAATAAGCAACACGGACAGGGGGGCGAGTGAGAAATAAGCAACACGGACAGGGGGGCGAGTGAGAAATAAGCAACACGGACAGGGGGCGAGTGAGAAATAAGCAACACGGACAGGGGGGCGAGTGAGAAATAAGCAACACGGACAGGGGGCGAGTGAGAAATAAGCAACACGGACAGGGGGCGAGTGAGAAATAAGCAACACGGACAGGGGGGCGAGTGAGAAATAAGCAACACGGACAGGGGGGCGAGTGAGAAATAAGCAACACGGACAGGGGGCGAGTGAGAAATAAGCAACACGGACAGGGGGGCGAGTGAGAAATAAGCAACACGGACAGGGGGCGAGTGAGAAATAAGCAACACGGACAGGGGGGCGAGTGAGAAATAAGCAACACGGACAGGGGGGCGAGTGAGAAATAAGCAACACGGACAGGGGGGCGAGTGAGAAATAAGCAACACGGACAGGGGGGCGAGTGAGAAATAAGCAACACGGACAGGGGGCGAGTGAGAAATAAGCAACACGGACAGGGGGCGAGTGAGAAATAAGCAACACGGACAGGGGGGCGAGTGAGAAATAAGCAACACGGACAGGGGGCGAGTGAGAAATAAGCAACACGGACAGGGGGCGAGTGAGAAATAAGCAACACGGACAGGGGGGCGAGTGAGAAATAAGCAACACGGACAGGGGGGCGAGTGAGAAATAAGCAACACGGACAGGGGGCGAGTGAGAAATAAGCAACACGGACAGGGGGGCGAGTGAGAAATAAGCAACACGGACAGGGGGCGAGTGAGAAATAAGCAACACGGACAGGGGGCGAGTGAGAAATAAGCAACACGGACAGGGGGCGAGTGAGAAATAAGCAACACGGACAGGGGAGCGAGTGAGAAATAAGCAACACGGACAGGGGGCGAGTGAGAAATAAGCAACACGGACAGGGGGGCGAGTGAGAAATAAGCAACACGGACAGGGGGCGAGTGAGAAATAAGCAACACGGACAGGGGGCGAGTGAGAAATAAGCAACACGGACAGGGGGCGAGTGAGAAATAAGCAACACGGACAGGGGGGCGAGTGAGAAATAAGCAACACGGACAGGGGGGCGAGTGAGAAATAAGCAACACGGACAGGGGGGCGAGTGAGAAATAAGCAACACGGACAGGGGGCGAGTGAGAAATAAGCAACACGGACAGGGGGGCGAGTGAGAAATAAGCAACACGGACAGGGGGCGAGTGAGAAATAAGCAACACGGACAGGGGGGCGAGTGAGAAATAAGCAACACGGACAGGGGGCGAGTGAGAAATAAGCAACACGGACAGGGGGCGAGTGAGAAATAAGCAACACGGACAGGGGGCGAGTGAGAAATAAGCAACACGGACAGGGGGCGAGTGAGAAATAAGCAACACGGACAGGGGGCGCGAGTGAGAAATAAGCAACACGGACAGGGGGCGAGTGAGAAATAAGCAACACGGACAGGGGGCGAGTGAGAAATAAGCAACACGGACAGGGGGCGAGTGAGAAATAAGCAACACGGACAGGGGGGCGAGTGAGAAATAAGCAACACGGACAGGGGGCGAGTGAGAAATAAGCAACACGGACAGGGGGCGAGTGAGAAATAAGCAACACGGACAGGGGGCGAGTGAGAAATAAGCAACACGGACAGGGGGGCGAGTGAGAAATAAGCAACACGGACAGGGGGCGAGTGAGAAATAAGCAACACGGACAGGGGGCGAGTGAGAAATAAGCAACACGGACAGGGGGCGAGTGAGAAATAAGCAACACGGACAGGGGGGCGAGTGAGAAATAAGCAACACGGACAGGGGGGCGAGTGAGAAATAAGCAACACGGACAGGGGGGCGAGTGAGAAATAAGCAACACGGACAGGGGGGCGAGTGAGAAATAAGCAACACGGACAGGGGGCGAGTGAGAAATAAGCAACACGGACAGGGGGCGAGTGAGAAATAAGCAACACGGACAGGGGGCGAGTGAGAAATAAGCAACACGGACAGGGGGCGAGTGAGAAATAAGCAACACGGACAGGGGGCGAGTGAGAAATAAGCAACACGGACAGGGGGGCGAGTGAGAAATAAGCAACACGGACAGGGGGCGAGTGAGAAATAAGCAACACGGACAGGGGGGCGAGTGAGAAATAAGCAACACGGACAGGGGGGCGAGTGAGAAATAAGCAACACGGACAGGGGGCGAGTGAGAAATAAGCAACACGGACAGGGGGCGAGTGAGAAATAAGCAACACGGACAGGGGGGCGAGTGAGAAATAAGCAACACGGACAGGGGGCGAGTGAGAAATAAGCAACACGGACAGGGGGGCGAGTGAGAAATAAGCAACACGGACAGGGGGGCGAGTGAGAAATAAGCAACACGGACAGGGGGGCGAGTGAGAAATAAGCAACACGGACAGGGGGGCGAGTGAGAAATAAGCAACACGGACAGGGGGGCGAGTGAGAAATAAGCAACACGGACAGGGGGCGAGTGAGAAATAAGCAACACGGACAGGGGGCGAGTGAGAAATAAGCAACACGGACAGGGGGGCGAGTGAGAAATAAGCAACACGGACAGGGGGGCGAGTGAGAAATAAGCAACACGGACAGGGGGCGAGTGAGAAATAAGCAACACGGACAGGGGGGCGAGTGAGAAATAAGCAACACGGACAGGGGGCGAGTGAGAAATAAGCAACACGGACAGGGGGGCGAGTGAGAAATAAGCAACACGGACAGGGGGCGAGTGAGAAATAAGCAACACGGACAGGGGGGCGAGTGAGAAATAAGCAACACGGACAGGGGGCGAGTGAGAAATAAGCAACACGGACAGGGGGCGAGTGAGAAATAAGCAACACGGACAGGGGGCGAGTGAGAAATAAGCAACACGGACAGGGGGCGAGTGAGAAATAAGCAACACGGACAGGGGGCGAGTGAGAAATAAGCAACACGGACAGGGGGGCGAGTGAGAAATAAGCAACACGGACAGGGGGCGAGTGAGAAATAAGCAACACGGACAGGGGGGCGAGTGAGAAATAAGCAACACGGACAGGGGGCGAGTGAGAAATAAGCAACACGGACAGGGGGGCGAGTGAGAAATAAGCAACACGGACAGGGGGCGAGTGAGAAATAAGCAACACGGACAGGGGGCGAGTGAGAAATAAGCAACACGGACAGGGGGCGAGTGAGAAATAAGCAACACGGACAGGGGGGCGAGTGAGAAATAAGCAACACGGACAGGGGGGCGAGTGAGAAATAAGCAACACGGACAGGGGGCGAGTGAGAAATAAGCAACACGGACAGGGGGGCGAGTGAGAAATAAGCAACACGGACAGGGGGCGAGTGAGAAATAAGCAACACGGACAGGGGGGCGAGTGAGAAATAAGCAACACGGACAGGGGGCGAGTGAGAAATAAGCAACACGGACAGGGGGCGAGTGAGAAATAAGCAACACGGACAGGGGGGCGAGTGAGAAATAAGCAACACGGACAGGGGGCGAGTGAGAAATAAGCAACACGGACAGGGGGCGAGTGAGAAATAAGCAACACGGACAGGGGGGCGAGTGAGAAATAAGCAACACGGACAGGGGGCGAGTGAGAAATAAGCAACACGGACAGGGGGGCGAGTGAGAAATAAGCAACACGGACAGGGGGCGAGTGAGAAATAAGCAACACGGACAGGGGGCGAGTGAGAAATAAGCAACACGGACAGGGGGCGAGTGAGAAATAAGCAACACGGACAGGGGGGCGAGTGAGAAATAAGCAACACGGACAGGGGGGCGAGTGAGAAATAAGCAACACGGACAGGGGGCGAGTGAGAAATAAGCAACACGGACAGGGGGGCGAGTGAGAAATAAGCAACACGGACAGGGGGCGAGTGAGAAATAAGCAACACGGACAGGGGGCGAGTGAGAAATAAGCAACACGGACAGGGGGCGAGTGAGAAATAAGCAACACGGACAGGGGGCGAGTGAGAAATAAGCAACACGGACAGGGGGGCGAGTGAGAAATAAGCAACACGGACAGGGGGCGAGTGAGAAATAAGCAACACGGACAGGGGGCGAGTGAGAAATAAGCAACACGGACAGGGGGCGAGTGAGAAATAAGCAACACGGACAGGGGGGCGAGTGAGAAATAAGCAACACGGACAGGGGGCGAGTGAGAAATAAGCAACACGGACAGGGGGGCGAGTGAGAAATAAGCAACACGGACAGGGGCGAGTGAGAAATAAGCAACACGGACAGGGGGCGAGTGAGAAATAAGCAACACGGACAGGGGGGCGAGTGAGAAATAAGCAACACGGACAGGGGGCGAGTGAGAAATAAGCAACACGGACAGGGGGCGAGTGAGAAATAAGCAACACGGACAGGGGGGCGAGTGAGAAATAAGCAACACGGACAGGGGGCGAGTGAGAAATAAGCAACACGGACAGGGGGCGAGTGAGAAATAAGCAACACGGACAGGGGGCGAGTGAGAAATAAGCAACACGGACAGGGGGCGAGTGAGAAATAAGCAACACGGACAGGGGGGCGAGTGAGAAATAAGCAACACGGACAGGGGGGCGAGTGAGAAATAAGCAACACGGACAGGGGGCGAGTGAGAAATAAGCAACACGGACAGGGGGCGAGTGAGAAATAAGCAACACGGACAGGGGGGCGAGTGAGAAATAAGCAACACGGACAGGGGGGCGAGTGAGAAATAAGCAACACGGACAGGGGGCGAGTGAGAAATAAGCAACACGGACAGGGGGCGAGTGAGAAATAAGCAACACGGACAGGGGGCGAGTGAGAAATAAGCAACACGGACAGGGGGCGAGTGAGAAATAAGCAACACGGACAGGGGGGCGAGTGAGAAATAAGCAACACGGACAGGGGGCGAGTGAGAAATAAGCAACACGGACAGGGGGCGAGTGAGAAATAAGCAACACGGACAGGGGGGCGAGTGAGAAATAAGCAACACGGACAGGGGGGCGAGTGAGAAATAAGCAACACGGACAGGGGGCGAGTGAGAAATAAGCAACACGGACAGGGGGGCGAGTGAGAAATAAGCAACACGGACAGGGGGGCGAGTGAGAAATAAGCAACACGGACAGGGGGGCGAGTGAGAAATAAGCAACACGGACAGGGGGCGAGTGAGAAATAAGCAACACGGACAGGGGGGCGAGTGAGAAATAAGCAACACGGACAGGGGGCGAGTGAGAAATAAGCAACACGGACAGGGGGCGAGTGAGAAATAAGCAACACGGACAGGGGGCGAGTGAGAAATAAGCAACACGGACAGGGGGCGAGTGAGAAATAAGCAACACGGACAGGGGGCGAGTGAGAAATAAGCAACACGGACAGGGGGCGAGTGAGAAATAAGCAACACGGACAGGGGGGCGAGTGAGAAATAAGCAACACGGACAGGGGGGCGAGTGAGAAATAAGCAACACGGACAGGGGGCGAGTGAGAAATAAGCAACACGGACAGGGGGCGAGTGAGAAATAAGCAACACGGACAGGGGGGCGAGTGAGAAATAAGCAACACGGACAGGGGGCGAGTGAGAAATAAGCAACACGGACAGGGGGGCGAGTGAGAAATAAGCAACACGGACAGGGGGGGCGAGTGAGAAATAAGCAACACGGACAGGGGGGGCGAGTGAGAAATAAGCAACACGGACAGGGGGGGCGAGTGAGAAATAAGCAACACGGACAGGGGGGCGAGTGAGAAATAAGCAACACGGACAGGGGGCGCAGTGAGAAATAAGCAACACGGACAGGGGGCGAGTGAGAAATAAGCAACACGGACAGGGGGCGAGTGAGAAATAAGCAACACGGACAGGGGGCGAGTGAGAAATAAGCAACACGGACAGGGGGGCGAGTGAGAAATAAGCAACACGGACAGGGGGCGAGTGAGAAATAAGCAACACGGACAGGGGGGCGAGTGAGAAATAAGCAACACGGACAGGGGGGCGAGTGAGAAATAAGCAACACGGACAGGGGGGCGAGTGAGAAATAAGCAACACGGACAGGGGGGCGAGTGAGAAATAAGCAACACGGACAGGGGGGCGAGTGAGAAATAAGCAACACGGACAGGGGGGCGAGTGAGAAATAAGCAACACGGACAGGGGGGCGAGTGAGAAATAAGCAACACGGACAGGGGGCGAGTGAGAAATAAGCAACACGGACAGGGGGGCGAGTGAGAAATAAGCAACACGGACAGGGGGGCGAGTGAGAAATAAGCAACACGGACAGGGGGCGAGGCAGGAGAAATAAGCAACACGGACAGGGGGCGAGTGAGAAATAAGCAACACGGACAGGGGCGCAGTGAGAAATAAGCAACACGGACAGGGGGGCGAGTGAGAAATAAGCAACACGGACAGGGGGCGAGTGAGAAATAAGCAACACGGACAGGGGGGCGAGTGAGAAATAAGCAACACGGACGGGGAGCAAGTGGGAAATAAGCAACACATACGAGGAGCGAGGGGAAATATGCTTGAATAGTACTGTGTAAACTGTAATATGCTTGTAACCTCCGAGTTGTTGTAGTAACGTTGATATGGTCTACCTAAAACTTGAACAAAAAAAGTATTAAACATTTTTTTTTAAAAAGTTAATGCCATGGTCACTGTTTTGGCCTACTTCTGTACCATGCAAATTAACCCCACCCACACAAGCTTGGTTCCATTTTTATCAAGAAAAGTCTAGAAACACTGGATGTTAGTACTTTTGACCTCTGCTTGACGTTCGAGATTTCAGTCTCAAAATTAAATCAATTGTAATTTCATTAATTTAACCAAATACTTTGACTTTTGCAGGGTATTCTGGGCAGTAAACCATGTTGGGATTTATACACTACACATCACCCTGCATTCCCTAGGTCTATTTTTCAGTGATGTCTGGGGTTGGTAAGTTCCCGAGTGACGGCTGACTCCAGTACCAAATACCTGAATACATCCCCATGGACTCTCCTCCAATGAAAAACATTAACTGGTGTATAGTGTGGGGATCCCTGCTCGCCTACACGTTACTTCACTCCCCAATCAAGACACAGGGGAAAAACACGTGGTCAGGCAGTGTGAGGAAAACTAAAGGAATCTACAATGTTCTGGGGGAAAACAAATGTTATAAGTGTGATAAATACTTCAACACATTGTCCCAGCCAGCCAATCATGGTGAGGGAGGGTAGGATCCCAACAATAGAAACCTTATGATGTGCAAATGTTAAAAAAATATGGTTGTATCAGGGATATGAAATTTCTATGGCAACACCCAGAACCGGTTGTTTGGGGTCAAGGAAAAACAAGCATTTGCAATGCAATAGGTCTCGCATTAACGAGAGTTTAAGCTACTGGCAATGCAATAGCTTAAACTCTCGCGAATGCGAGACCTATTGTATTGCAAATATTTGTTTCCTAGCACCCATGCGGCACTTTCACATTCAAGAAGGCCGCGCCCCTTTCTTTAGACAGGCCGCGTCTAAAGAAAGGGGCGTGTCCGACATTAAAGTGAAACCACAGAATGGGGGCTTTGGACAAAAAAAAAAAAAAAAAAAAAACATCCGTTTGTCAAGTTGACAAACAGATGTTTTTTTGGGCAAAAGCACCCATGCCACGCTTTCACTTTAATGTCGGCCGAGTACCTTTCTTTAGATGCGGTTTGTGTAAAGAAAGGTGCGCGCGGCCTCTATAAATGTGAAGGCGCCACATGGGCGCTAGTAAACAAAATAAATAAGCGCGGCTGCTAAATGCGGACCACACTGCTAAAAGAAATAAATTAAAAAGCCTGGCCGCTATAGTTAAAGCAGCCCGCCATTAGTAAAAATTAAAATAAAAGCAGGCAGTATTGCGAGGTAGTGGGTGGAATAGGGGAAGAGCATTAAATAAAATAGTGCTCACCGACTTATAAAGCAGACCATGTAACACCAGTAAAAGGTCCAAGGCGGTACCAAGGAGGGACTAACAAGCCTAATAAAGACTCAGAAGCCAGCGTTTACGAAGGACAATAACACGCCAATTAAAAATATGGGAGGAGTGTGGGCGGGGCTTCAAAGCCATACTCCACTACTGCATACATCGCAGCACCGCATGCATTGCCCACGCTCGACCTAAAAATGGAGAGCCCACTCCACTGTCAGACAATAAAATATGGGTTTAAGACGGAGGGGGGTTATTAATTCTCACAGGTGATTTCGATGGCGCTAAACCTAATAACGTGATCAGTATAGATCCAATTCAAACTTAATCGGTGCTATAGGTGGGGGAAATAACCCCATAAACCCCCAAGCCAGGACAAGGGTCCTAAGCAAACAATATACAGGGTAGTGATGAAACACGGTCCTAGAAGTACAAAATAACAATGAAGTCCTTAGCCTGTGTGGTTCATTTTAATGTTCAGGGTTTTCACAAAACCAGCCAACACGTGTTTCGTCAGTGGGTGATAACCCTTGACTTCTTCAGGGCTGGAGAAAGTAGTAATGTCACATGATGTATACACCAACAAACGTACATATTGATAGTACATTCTATACAAGACAGACACTTCTAGTAAAGTATGGTGCGCTCCCAACACCAAAGTAATAGTGGGAGGAAACAAAAACACCCCAAAGCAGATTACATGTTCATTTGTAACACTTATCTGAACCCAAATGTGTTACATGAAACCAGTATCAAAATTGTACAGAAGAGACAATATCGCAAGTCTTCATAGTCGAAAAAGACTTTTGTACATGAAAAGGAGAGGAAGACAAAGAGAACAGATATGGAAGTGCTTAATCCAAAGTCGCGCCACATGCATTGAGAAAGAATATGACGACACCCAGTGCCACAAGAATAAATTTATTACGACAGTATTATTCCAAATACTGTCAAACGATCTAAAAATGAATGGACACAGGATCTGTGTGCCCTAATCAAAGCACTGTGCCAAGTGCATCTGAGGAACCATGTTCAAAATGGATCAATGATTAACACCCTGTGCCCATTACCACGTGTACAGTGATAAGAAACTCGCCCCCTAGTGCAGGAAAAGCTGCATACTTTAATTGTAGTCTGGAAAACCAATCAGACCTGTGAAACCAATCGGTAAAAACATTCCCGTCAGGATCTAATATGTACCATTTCTTGAGGTCTCATAATCCAAAACAGATTGAATAGTGGGGATAATTCCAACCCGGCGGTTACGTCCTCAAAGTTGCATTCAGTATAGAAAAATCAATCATTCAAGTTCTGTGGGTTTTAAGAAACAATTAACTATCAATAGTCTGTCCCAATCAACTGCATAAATGAAACATAACCACCGCAGCCCCACGAGAGATTGCTACTAAATAGCCCACTGTTCCTATCTCATGTTACTTCTTACCTCAGATCCAGCATATCGTGTCTGGTCCGAGCCTCTCAGTAACACTCAGTAATCCCAAATGCGGCGCTCCTCATCCGAGTGCCTGCTACACACCAACAGACGGAAGACTAAGCCGTCTGTAACTACCAAGTACCGAACTATAATAAAAGTAAGGTACACAGCAAAGACCTAAATTAATAACCAAATTAAAACTCATTAAAATCCACCTGTCGTATACTCGAAGTAAAACCAAAGGCAAAAGGGAGACTCACTCTTGGCGAGTACGCCAACGCGTCCCGTCAGTTCCCAGGATTTCAGTCAACCGGATGCGGTTGTCTATTACAACCCGGAAGTCTCTTTATCCGGAACTCCGGAATGCTCACTAGACCGTATCCCACTAATACAAGTCGCCATATTGAAAGTAAAGCACACCTTCTGTGAGTGAATTGTGCAAACCACCAAGTGACGTGACCAGATACAGCGTTATAGAAGTAATCAAAGTAAAAGTAAAGTTGAAATATAGACCAGGAGAGTATTGCCTATGTTTTGACCACATTTACGCATGGATTGACAAAAAATTAGCAATTTACACGTCTCCTAAATACAGAGAAAGCCAGAAAAACACAGTTTACAGGTTACAAATAGATCCGATTGGGAGCATGAAATGTAGAGTAGTAGCCACACTCTTCAGTAGGTGTAAACATAGTAAACCACATAACATGCAGAATTCGCATTATTGTCACTGAACGTTCAATACTACTATTAAGTGTAACATCGGAAAGGGCAAACAGGCATAATATCAAGAGGCATATCAGCATTAAGCAATATACTTCGAAATAACACGTGATCAAACTCCAACATTAAAATCAATAAAGCAACACATTTACGGTCAACAGATTATATAAACAGTATAAAATTACATTGCGTCCATAGTTAAAAAGAGGTCCGCCACAGACTCACCAGTTACTACTAAGAACACTGTCCCAGTTAGTCCCCTAGGAAATAATGCATTTCCCGGTCACTGTTAAAACCTTGTTCGTAGGTTTTAAGACGCATGATCCAAAACGCCTCTGAACGCCTGAGTCCCCGGTTTCCTCCCCTGGGACTCATACTTGTCACATCTATACCATAGAACATGAATTGTTTGTGTGGGCCCTGTGAGGGGCATTCCCATACATGTAAAGCCAATGGATATCTAGGATCCCGTTGTTTTACAGCCCGTGTGTGTTCCATGATTCTTTCTTTAAGGGGTCTGATGGTGCTGCCCACATACCTGCCACCGCACTTACATTCTAAGACATAGACCGTGTATTTCGTACTGCAATTAATATTGTGTCTGATTCAATATATGTTTTATTGGGACCTCTAAATTCTCTTATATGGTTGGATGCACATCTACAAACCCCACAGGACCCACACTTATGGAAGCCCAAAGTGTGTGGTGTCAGCCAGTCGTCAACATGTTGCGAACATTGGTAACTGGGACTAAGCCTAGTCCTCAGCGTCCTGCCTTTTCTGTGGACATGTTTGGTCAGTGTGGTGTCCTCTGTCAGGAGTTTCCAGTGTTTCCGTAGACTCTTAGACAGGATCTCACTGTAGTCATTGTAATTGGTGATCAATCTCACTGTCTCATTAGTCCCAGGTTTGGGCATCCTATCACGAAGAGAGCCCTCCCTGCGTGTGTTCCTTATCCTTCGTTCAGCTTCTGCAAAGTTCTGTTGAGTATAACCCCTTTGTCTGAATCTAGATTTCATGGACCGAAGGCATTTTTCAAACTAACTCATTACTGCAATTCCTCTTAGCTCTCAAATTCACCAAAAGGAATAGCCTGTATTTGGTGAGAGGGGTGAGCACTTCTAGCATGTAAAATAGAGTTACAGGCAGTTTCCTTACGAAAAAGTCGTGTGTGCAGGTCAGTCACACAGAAATGTAATGCTAGACTTGCTGTGCTGATGTGTAAACCTGATGTCAGTCATTGTTGTTCATGTAGGTGCAAAACCGATTCAATTTCTCCTCAGTACCAGACCAGATGAGGAAGCAGTCGTCTATATATTGACCCCAAAATAAAATTGAATCGCTAAACTTACTGCCCTTATGTCCCCAGATCACTTCTTCCTCCAGACGTCCCATAAAGAGATTGGCAAAGCTGGGTGAGAATTTCGACCCCATGGCTACACCTCTTCTGTCGGTACCATTGTCTGTCCACAAGAAAAACATTGTTTTCAAGTATAAGGGTCATCATGGCAAGTAACAGGTCTGTGTGCTGCCACTGGGTTGCAGATCTCCTATGTAGATGGTGTTGTACCTCCCTCAAGCCCAGATCTAGTTTAATACTTGTATAAAGCGATACGACATCCATGGTCACTAAAGTCATGCCAGATTCCCATGTAAAATCAGCCAAGGTGCTCAAAATGTGCTTAGTATCCCTTATGTATGAGGGAAGATTTTGCACCAGGGGTCAAAGAAAGAGATCCACGTACTCAGCCAAGCGTTCTGTGGGACCCCCTATGCCTGACACGATCGGTCTCCCAGGAGGGAAAGGTAGTTGTTTATGAACCTTGGGTAACGTGTACAGACATGGGTATTGGGGTCTGTACACCTTTAGATATTTAAGTTAGTCATCATTAATAAGACCAGCTCCATGCCACTGAGTCAGATTCTTATTGATTTCCAATGCGAGTGGCCCTATTGGATTACGTGCAAGACATTCATAGCACAGTGGGTCGCGGAGTTGAGATAGAATTTCCTGGTTATAGTCCAACTTGTTCATCACAACTATGTTACCCCCCTTGTCTGCCACTCTGATTATTAAATCTTTATCCGAAGTCAAAGCTCTAAGTGCTAGGCGTTCACCAGGTAGAAGATGGTCAGTATGTCTAACCTTCTTCCTATTCCTTTTAACATCAAACTTGTCAAGGTCTTCTAAAACAAGTTTATGAAACAAGTCAATCGAATTGCCTCCAGGTAAAACTGGGGTCCATTTTGATTTTGTTTTTAAACCACTGTCAAGACTATAGTCAATGTCCACATTTAATTCCTCCAGAAGTGTGGTCATTTGTAGTGGAGTGTCTTCGGTGTCTGTGTGAAAGAAGGAGATGTGCGTCATGCACATCCTGGATAGTAAGTACATCCGAGAGAGCCAGTTGGAATATTAACAATTCTTTTATTCTGTGCCGAACAACAATCAAAATATTTCTTAATTTTCACACTCCTCACATATTTGAACAAATCAATTTTTGTATTGCATAAATCACCCTCATCCTTTGGGTTAAAGCTGAGGCCCCTCTCCAAGAGTGAGATCGTGTCGTAATCTGCTTTGGGGTGTTTTTTTTTTTTGTTTGTTTCTTCCCACTATTACTTTGGTGTTGGGAGCGCACCATACTTTACTAGCAGTGTCTGTCTTGTATAGAATGTACTATCAATATATACGTATGTTGGTGTATACATCATGTGACATTACTACTTTCTATGTTGTTCTCCAGCCCTGAAGAAGTCAAGGGTTATCACCCACTGACTAAACACGTGTTGGCTGGTTTTGTGAAAACCCTGAACATTAAAATGAACCACACCGGCTAAGGACTTCATTGTTATTTTGTACTTCTAGGACAGTGTTTCATCACTACCCTGTATATTGTTTGCGTGTGCATAAGATTGGTTGTTAGACAAGAAAATATATTGCCTAGGAGATGCATTTTAAGAGCGCTTTTCCAATAGCCTGAGCGCTCCGTCTGGTAGCCAAATGCTCTAGTTGGAAGTAAAAGAACTTGAATCGGATTCAGTGATTCCAAGTCCTGCTTTTTTCCTCCTTGCACATATGTCACAAGTCTTAAAGCAAATTACTTTTCAGCCACTGTGAGTCAGGTTCCTCAGCTACAGATGCTTAGGCGTTTACTTAGGGTAGACCAGCAATTTGTGGGCATGTTTTATGGCCAAGTAGGCATGGAGGTTTGGGTATTGCAACTTAACGATCCTCAAAGTGTCCACAGAAAATAAAACTAGCCTCAATCACACTTATGAGATTTTGATGTTACTGCAAAAGCCTAGTGCCTCCAACACAACGCAACTGGGTTTTTCAGATGTAAAAACAGACAGGGAAGGGCATGTAGTGCGCACAGCTACTCATTTTTGAGGACCAGGACTTATTTTTCATCATCAGACTGAGGTAGAGCATGACAGAGAAAGGCTAAAAAGGAAGAAGAGAAATGATAAGACAGGTACTAAGAAAGCAGGGATGAAAAAACCTGGAAAGTGAGGTATAAGACAGGAAGTGTAAGGCGGTGGAATCAAAACTAGGCAGCCTCAGTATTCAACAATCCCAGCATTCAGCAGCATTTGCGGTCAACTCCCGAGATAACTGAGCTGCTGCACTTTTATGTATTTATTATTTTACAAATTAGGCACCGGAATAGAGGTTTAGCCAGACTCTTCATGGTGTAAGTGTTAGGTCACCCTCCAGCTTAACAGCCACATCTCTACTGGTGAAGAACAGAACAAAAGAGCTTCCAACCACACCCACACAGAAAGTGCTGACTACTTGTGCAAGTCTGCTTGTACACAACGTTGCTCAGTCACTGAGTTCAGATACCCTCCCTTGAATAGTTAACAGTGCAAGCAAGTCCAACCAGACAGTAGGGAATCAGAAGAACCAGAGATGAACCTATGTGCATCCACCTGGTTTCTGGCAGCAGAGTGGTAAAAGGATGCCTCTTGCACCTGGAGTGGAAAGGATGCATGCGAGAGAGGCCTGGGGTTATGTGTCATGACCTGGACACCGGAACAGTTTACAAGACTCAGAGGGACGCTAGTGTCCCACACCAACGCTGGAATTCCAGACACATGAAGCCACAAGATAAACAATGTTTTCAGCCAATAAATTACGCAAATTGTCCATGACTTGAAACGTGAGAATCCCCAGCTGTGAGACTGCATGATTATCAACTCAACCATTTTGTCTGGCCACAAGAGAGACTGGTGTGAGGCGGAGACACAGCCAATGAATGACACGTGAAGCGACTGACACTCCATTAGAAAGACTTGCATTTAGGCACTTTTAGGAATAAGAGTATCTCACTAAGGTGCACGATTAGTAAGTCACTTAAAGTTCACGGTTTCACTAAGGTGCACGGTTAATAAAAGGGGGAGGGGAGCCATGTCTGTGGCAGCCGTGGCTTGCGGGGTGGGCAGTCATCATGGCAGAGTGGGAGGCTGCTGTGGGGCCTCTTCTGCCCCTGGGCACCATTCCCTGCTTCTTTACCCATCCGACTCAGAGGTACATTTCAAACTCGAGAAGTGTCCTCTGTCATGCTTTCATAAGAAAAATGTTACCATTCCTGAAGAGGATCCTCTTGCCAGACTGCACATCTGGGTGACAGTGGAGGAGGACACTAAACAACTGAGACACGGTATTAATATAACAAGACAAGTCGTGGCATTGAAGGTCGCGCTGGGATCCTGCAGGTCCTAAAGTAAGGGGCAGCACCGCGCTAAGCAAAGTTCCTGTATGCAAATCACATGGACCCTGTGTGATTATTGTTGCGACCGTCACGCGATGCCAACGTGGCCGGTCTGGGTTGAATCTCACAGCAGCAGCCGTAATCAGATAATGCTGCCACAGTCGCGGCCCAGGGGCAGACCTGTGAGCCTCAGGGCTCAAAAGGAAACAGGTCACCGACTGGGGATGGCACCAGTTTAAGTTGCCACAACACAGCAACACTCGTGTGCCAATCCCAGAGAGCTGCGCTTTCTCCTCTCATTTGCAGGTCGGTTACATAAGTCAGGCTCAAAGTTCACAAAGCCAGGCCAGCGGGGTCTCAGCTGCTGCTAATGCAGTCAGTTGAGCACAGCCCCACCTCTGCAAGAAGAGCCCGAGAGAGAAGGTATGCACTGCTACAATTAAGACGAAAGAGAAAAATCAAAGAAAATTTTAAAAATTTAGAAATTTAAAAGTCGCACATCGAAGAGCTAAGGAGTAAAAAAGTTGTGGGTGGGCCGTACAGCAATTATTGGCCTATGACACGCTGTTGTCTTCGGAAACGCCTCACCTTTAATAAATTTTGATGTTCCAATTAGCTCAGTCGATTTCTGTCCCTGCCCTGCGGCTCCCCCCAACAGCCCGCTTTGCCGCTGCTCATGCCTGCTGCTCCCCTCCATGACTTCACCCAATTTCGGCGCCATCACTCCCGGCAACATTGTAAACAACAATGATCACATGGTTGCTGGGAGCGAATCATGGGTCGCTAAGGGGGCCGTTGCTAATGCGTTTTTTTCCAGCTGAACAGGTAGCGGTCCAGGCTGGTTTTTATCTCTCGGGGGCTTCACTTTCTCGATGTCCCCGCCTTTGTCTCAGTCGAGGACGGGGCAGGATTGAAGGAGACGCTGTTTGGGTAGCCGAGCCGGGCAGAAGGGAAAAGCCGTGACTAAGTCCCCAGCGGGAGAAAGGTGTGCGCCCACCGTATATATGAAGCTTAGAGTGCCGCACTTAATAAACAAAAATATACATTTTTAAAGAAAAGGATTTTGGTAGTGCGCTTTATGAGAAAGTTGTGCATCCGCCATTTGCACTTTACAAAAAAATTTAATGAAAAAAAGAAAATCAAAAAATTATTTGGTTGAGCCGCGCTATGTAAATGGCTGCCATTATTAAAGTTCAAGTCATCGGGGAGAAATGTGCGCCACCATGAATATCAAGCTTGGCGTGCTGTGGGGGGGGGGAGAGCCCTGTCCAATAGCAGGCAGGAGAAAGCCCTGTAAAAAAAAAAAAAAAATAGTGCTTTGATGATGTAATTGAAAGTTAGCATGGAACACCACATGTAACAGGGGGTGTCCTCATGGGAAGTTACAAGAAGGGACAGGGTGGTACTAAGGCGAGATTACTAACGCTAGTGACCAATGAAAGGCCACCATTTACAAAGAACAGTGACATGAGCCAATTAAAAACATGGGCGGAGCTTCATTCACATATCCTGAATACAGCCTGTCTCGAAGAGACAGCGCAAGCGCTGCCTAAGCGAGACCTAAAAAAGGTTTCATGTTTATTTTGTTCACTCAACAGTAAGCCAAATCCCATATAGCACACACCCTTTGGAAGCCAATTTATAGTATCACTATATGGTGATGGCAAAGACTTCTCTCTTGGAAAGATGAGCATCCATATGTTTAAGATGTCTGAAATTGTAAAATCTTTTACTATTAGGATATGGGCTCTAAAAAACGCAGTAAGCTGCAAGCTCAGTTTCATTACCGACAGGGGTTCCAGTATAAAACGATGTACACGTTTGCACAATTTATGGTTGCTTATAATTTTGCCAGAGTACTCCTAGATGACATGAAAACACATTTAGTAGAACAGAAGACTGGTGATGGTTTTCAAAATAAAAAAAGTACCCAAATAATATTTGCCATTTGAAGAAAGAAAAAAGTTTACAAGCAATTTTGCTACAGTATCACGAAACTCTGAACAGTAACTTTACATAAAGTTTCCCCTAAAGCATACAATTCAAGTAAAAAGCATTTAAAATAGTGGAAAATTAGTGTAAAACTATTACAGGTAAACAAATGTAGGGCCCCATTCTTGAAGTCATTAGATTGCACACGCAGTTTAAGAATTTACAGGTAGCGCAGATTTAGAGCTTTCAGAAACTTAAGAGTTTACAGAAGTAGGCATGTAAAACAAACTCCTAGCAAACGTATTTATCTTTTCACAAAATTAAATACACAAGCGTATATTAACTCCTGTGAATATCTGCAGAGAAAGCGCAAATTCAGTTGCAAACGCTTTTCTTCAGGAAGACACTATTCTTCCTATTGGCACGCTACTTTCTCCACACACTTTTTGTAGGAGAGTGGATCATGTTCTACCGTAGAAAAAGGGTTACTCCTGACATTAGTAGGAGTACATTTCGAACTTTTTCCAGGTAGGAATGGGTTTGAGGGAAAACAGTGAAAACCCATTAACATGTAAATATGTGGGCATGCGCAAACTCACGAGGTATTGCAGCACTGGAACTAACACTACTAGTTTGCTTCCAGCCCCTGTAAGTAGATTTGCTCCCACTTAATTATTTAGTGCATATGTAATTGCAAACTACATGTGTAAATAACTTTGGGACTATGGTCTATAATACTTTTATACGATCTTGCAGAGATCTAGTTGTAAAAAGTAAACAAGTCATTGATTTAGCTCTTCGTATAGGCTTACAATTAAGAACATTATGGTAAAGAATGCAAAGCAAAATGACCTCTGCCCAAGAATTGCACAAAGTAGTCAAATGAAGGTCAGACTGTGAGCGGTCTCGTTGGTAAAGTAGGCACTGGGCCGTACATATTACCTAGGTATATTTATATTAACATTGAGAAATAGTGTGAATGCTTATAAGTTCGCCAGAGCACTTTACAAGAAAAGTCAAACATTAAAGAAAGGTGCTGTACCATTGGCAAGCCCGTCTGCGCCCAGCCGGGACCAGGGGCCAAGACCCCTGGTCGCCACCTCATGTATTCATCTAAGGAGCTCAAGTCCCTAAATCAAGGTATGCGGCCTTTGCATAACAACGTTACAGCCACTCTTAGGCGGGAAGGGCTGCTGATGCCATCTGCAAGTACGAGGAGGTTAAGCTACTCCTTACCCCCCCTCCCCCCCGGGGCTGTCTCAGCCCTCTAGCCCTTGTGGACTTAGCTTCGCCACTCTTAACACCCGTTCATTGCAGAAACACTGCCTTGAGGTCTTTTCGCTCCTCCAAGAGGATAACCTGGATATTCTGGGTGTTACTGAAACTTGGTTGGAAGAGTCCTCTACCCCGGACCTGGTTGCCACGCTCCCACCGAACTATGTGGCTCTCCATCATAATAGACCCAGCAGTTCCAGAGGGGGAGGCGTTGCAATGCTCTATAATTGTCTATTAAAGACAAACTCTCTGCTCTGAAAGCTTGGAGGGTGCGGATATACTGGGGGTCAAGTTTTGTTCCCCCAAGGACTGCCTGGTAATTCTATTAGTATATCGCCCACCACGTACGTCACCCAGGTTCGTGGAACTCTTTCTGGAATTAGTCCACGTTCTTCGCTCACGCTACCGAAGGCTGGTGGTGATGGGGGATTTTAATTTCCACTGGGAACAAACTCCCAAAGATAGCCAGGCAAAACAGTTAGAGGAGGCACTGACCTCCTTAGAACTCTGCCAACTAGTGGATGGGCCTACGCATGAGAAGGGCCACACTCTGGATCTGGTCTGGTCGTCTCACCCGCTGACCAGCCCTATAGTTACCACTCCCTGCTCTTGGTTGGACCATTATTTAATCCATGGCCGAATCTCTTGCATCAACCTAAAAACAAATCCTTTTCCAGAGTGGAAAATACTGCGAAGCTGGAACAAGATCAGAGTAGATGATCTGGTAGCCACCTTACGTTTTTCTGCTCCATCAACGACTTTACAAGGAGACCTCGATGGCATTAGTTCCTCTCTATCGACAAGGCTTAGGAATGCCATTGATGTGGTAGCCCCAGCGCGTAGAGTAAGAACTAGGGACAAAGGGGCTCCTTGGTTCAATGATGTACTCAGGAATTTGAAACAATCACTTCGCCAATGTGAGAGAGCCTGGCGTAAAGTGTATGAACCCAATGCCTGGACAGAATATGTGTCAATGCTGGCCTCCTATAAGAAGGCTATTCTGTTAAGGAAAGCAGAATACTATGAAGCTAGGATTGCTGTAGCAAACAATCCTCAGAAGGAGACCTTCCGGATCTTGAATGAGTTAAGAAAGAATAAGGGACAGATGCCCTCCTTCTCTCAGGATGACTGTCACAAATTCCAGTCCTTTTTTACTAAAAAAAAATAGAGGACCTCCTGACGGAAATTCATCACACCCCGACCTTTCCCTACTTTGCAGGATTCACCTGCCCGTCCCCTTCGTTCTCAGACACTCTAATCTCTCTGCCACTACTCACGAATTATTCATTGACCCTTTTAATGGACCGGGTGAAATCAGGCTCACCGGCAGACCCTTGCCCGCCAAAGATCTTTAAGATGGCCCTCCCCGGAATTGACAGCGAGGTGCTCTCGCTGCTCAACCGGTCCCTGGAAGCAGGGCTTGTCCCTGCCAGCTTTAAGGAGGCCCGGGTTATCCCGCTCCTAAAAAAACCTGGGGCAGACACCAAGAATCTAAAAAAATTTAGGCCAATCTCGCAGCTACCTTTCCTTGCTAAAGTACTAGAACAGCATGTACTTCATTCCCTCTCATGCCATCTTGAAAATAATCACCTTCTTGAATTTAACCAGGCAGGGTTTAGGGCTCACCACAGCACGGAATTGGTTATGCTATCCGTGCTGGATGAACTAAGATTAAGGGCAGATAAGAAAAAGCTGTGTGCCCTGGTTTTACTGGACCTATCCGCGGCATTTGATACGGTCAACCATGATCAATTACTGTCGCGGATCTCGGATCTGGGAATCCAGGGTACGGCCCTGGCCTGGCTTTCATCCTTTCTTAAGGATCGCTCACAGAGAGTTCAGCTAGCTGATCTGGTATCCGACCTAGGCACACTTTCATGTGGGGTACCTCAGGGCTCGGCATTGTCACCCCTCCTTTTTAATGCCTACCTTCAGCCCTTGATATCAGCATTAAACTTGGAGTGCAGGATCTTTAACTATGCCGATGACACCCAAATCATTATCCAGATCGACAGCTCGCAGACGGCCCATCTAAGGATGCAAAACATCTTAAAATTTACTGTTAATTGGATGACGGCCAATTCCCTTAAAATTAATCCAGACAAGACTGAGGTACTGGCCGTCACCACAGCATCCAATCCATGGAATGATCTTTTCTGGCCACAAGAACTTGGTCCTTTTCCGGAACCGGCCGGTGCCGTGAAAAGTTTGGGCATCAAAATGGAGGCCAAGCTCTCTATGTTACAACAGGTGTCGGCATTAGTGGGAACCTGTGTTGGCCTACTAAGACAGTTGCGGAAACTGGCCCCACTTCTCACCTTTTCTACACTCAGACGGGCAGTCTCAGCAATGATACTGTCGCGCCTGGACTATGGTAACTCCCTGTACATTGGTCTGCCGCAACAACTGTTGGCCAGACTTCAGGTTGTTATGAACGACGCGGCTAGACTAATTTTCAGAAAGCCGAGACGAGTACACGCCACCTCTGTTACATGAGCTACATTGGCTCCCGATCAGGCAGAGAATAAAGTTTAAAGGTCTCTGCATTGCCCACAAAACCATGTATGGCCAAGCCCCAAGCTATATCAAAGACAGTCTAGCCAACTATGTCCCTAGTAGGGTGCTTCGGTCAGCTGAGGCCTGCCTACTGGTTTGCCCCCGCTTTAATCTGTCTTCTGTTGGAGGAAGAGCCTTCTCAGCAGCAATACCTCGGCTGTGGAATAGTCTCCCGGTAAATTTACGTAAGGAACTGAACCTCCTCCCCTTTAGAAAGAAGGTGAAGACAGTACTTTTCTTAGAAGCCTGGGGCATCCTTTAACATCTGCCACTCTCCCATTAACTAGGAGGGGTGTCCCCTCTGGTAGCGTTTAGAGACCGGTTGGTGATAACGCGCTCGATAAATGTAAATTACGATTACATTGAGAGCCTACTGTACTCCCAACAGCTGGCCTATCCTGAGCCAACTCAAACACTGACAAAGCCAACAGGTTGCGCCTTTTCTAACCAAGCACACATTTACTGGATTTGCCTAGGATGGTCTGCTTTGACTTCACTTTAAATCCGAAAGAAATCCTGGCCCACAAGCCTCACCACACAAGCAAACCCCATTGGTGGCAATTATGGAATGCCTTTGAGAAAAACCCTTCCAAGGTGTAACTGACAGTGCACAACCACGAATGTGCACTATCAAGTGGCCATTTTGAATTTTTTTTTCCCATAATGAAAAGGCATTGCAAACTGGCCACCAATAGATGCGTATGCTTAATGACGCATCAGTGGCCATTTCTGGATTTATTTTCTAACTAAATTTACAGTTCCAAAATTGCTAACTGCCATTTACGAAAGCTAAGTTTAAAAAATGAATAACCATGCAGAATGCTGCACATAGAGAAAGTAGTGAGTGGCCCAACAGCAGTGTGCAGCTTCAGAGCCCTTGTCAAAACAATTTTACAATAAAATATATACAGGGGAGCAATGGACATCAGCGGGGTCTAAGAACCAAGTGTAAGAGTGGTGCATGTTATACGAACCACGGAACTGGGCCAAGAAAGTTAACTATGCAGGCCAAAGGAGTTCTAAAAAAAAAAAAAAATCTTTTTTTTAAACTGTCCCTTCACATCATCAAAAACCAGTTAGGAGGAAACGCTTCAAGGGTGGAAGGAACTCAAGAATAGGTAGGAAAATCAATGAATAAGAATTAGGGTAGTAGATAAACCATAACGTCAATCATGAGCAAGGCACTAATCCAAAGCCCATTCTATGTACTATAAATAGGATAGACTACATGCAGCTAAAGCGGTCTGCAGGAAAGGCCTAAAAAAAAGCACACAAAAAAAGCAGTTGTAAGACACACAATCACGAGAAGACAAACCCACAAGTTATGCATACATCTCATTCACAAAAACATCACGCACTAGTTAAGGACAATACAAACTAAAATACTGACACGGCTTTAATCAAATCTAATTATCTGAGGATAACTACTACATGCTGCAAGTGGGTAAAATCATACTGGAAAAGGCAGACTCATGCAGATGGGTCTGGGAGGGAAAAAAACGATCACAGGAACAAAGACTAAGAAGAGGATTTAACAAGCATTTGCAATGCAATAGGTCTCGCATTATTAAAGTTTGAGCTATTGGTGTTGCATTTGCAAGAGTTTGAGCTATTGCCATTGTAAACGACAATGCCTTTTATTTATGTGTTTCGAAAAGCTGTATGCGGTGCATAAACACGCCCTTTGTACTTATAGTCCTTGCTTACGAAAAAGAAGGCTGGCAGTAAAAGAGGCATAGTTACTGCCAGCGTTGCTTCTCGTAAGCAACGACTGCAAGTACAAAGTGCCTGTTTACGCACCGCTTGCAGGTTTGTAAAATACAGAAATAAAAGGCATTGGTATTTACAATGCCAATAGCTCAAACTCTCGCAAATGCGACACCTATTGCATAGCAAATGCTCGTTTTCTTATTGCGTAGTAGAACCACTCTTTGTGGAAAACAACAATTATGCCATGCCAGATAGTCTTACAGGCATTCACAGATATACAAACCTACAATAAGTTTCCTATATTGAGGTTTTGGAATGTTCCGTTTTTTTTAAAGCACAATAAAGATGGGGGCTGTTGGTGGGGGTTGAGAGGCAACTCCCACCTTTAACTTGTGAGGGCCTGAGCCTGGTGAGGTAGCCTGTCTGCTTTGTTTCACTGTTCTACCAAGGTTTTAGGAACTGTAAGATTCTTATCAACAGCAAGTGATGGATGATCTGTGGCTCAAAACCTAATCCCAAGTAGTAATTGTAATAATTCATTATTATTTAGACCGGACTAAATATTGATAATGAATTATTACAATTACTACTTGGGATTCCGCTTTGGTTTGCCCACAGATGAGTGCAAACATCCTTTTGTGTGAATATTAATCCAAAATGAGGGATGAATGCTAGCCACTAAAAAACAAAAGTGTCTGTCCATCCCCTATTTCTCCTTGCTATTTTTCCAGATGTGGTCTGGATGAGATGCCCACAGATTTGCCCGAGCAGCCGGGAGTGCACATCTGTTTGGTGGGAAGGGATAGCAAAAGATGGTGAGGGCGAGGAAGGAAGTAGGGGGAAAAGTAAGAGTAAAAAGGATAGAGAAGGTTGGGAAGGGATAGCAAAAGATGGTGAGGGGGAAGGAAGGAAGTAGGGGGTAAGGCAAGAGTAACGGTCTCGCATTTACGCAAGTTTAAGGTATTGGCATTATAAATGACAATGCCTTTTATTTATGCTTTAAAAACGAAATAAAAAATAAAAGGCATTGTTATTTGCAATGTCAATAGCTCAAACTCGCGTAAATGCGAGACCTTTTGCATTGCAAATGCTTGTTTCAACTGTAGGCAGCATTAGAGCTTTATTTTTGGGTACTTTGCGGTGTTTTAAACGAACACTACACGAATGCTCTTATTGCAAGCGCCACAGTAACTGTTAAACTGTACACAAACTTTCTTTTTCACAATTTCGAGATGACAGATTTTCTTCAAATTAAGCTTCCAATACCAGTTTTTGCACGTGCAGGTCCGTCCTGTTAAAAATTTGAAGAATTTGAACTGACCAGACGGTGTGGAAATAGAAATATCGGCCCTGATGTATCAAAGGATTGTACCCATTCTGTGTCTATAGGGAAATGTGTTAGCACATATGAGTCACTGCTTGGTAATACCAGTCACATGGCCATTTCTCCTTGTTATTCCCCATTTCCATTGGGAAAACATAGAAATGGGTGCAAGAATTGCCTGGAGAAATAAAGTCATCATGCAGTAAGGGTATTTCTTCTAGGTGGGGATTTTAACAGATTCTAGCAGCACACTTGTAATATGGGGGCTCCCAAGTCTCAAGCCCTCTATAGAAGGCCCTAGAGGAGCAGGGTCACCATCCAGGTCATCACAGACACGGTTACCAGCCCTGGACTCTCAACCTTAGACATCAGTGCTATCAGGTTAGTCTAACCTGCTCAACTGAAGCAAACCAAGACTACAACACCTAGAATGCTTTAGGTTAACCATGAAAGCTGTGGACAGGAAACAGTCGTTGGTGAAATATATGGAGCTGCACGCCGGACTGACGGGTGCTGCTGCTGAAATATCGGGTTTAAAAGAAGTGGGATTTTTTGCTGCTATGAGCCTTTCTGGCGCAGGCACTTGCTGCCTATTCTTAAAGCTTATTGGTTTTGCCAATACAAACCGGCATTTTATTTTCTCTGAATGAGATATGAGCAGGCTGTTTGTTTGCCATTCCGTTGGAGGATATTTAAAAAGTGCTCTGCGCTGGTGCAACGTAATGAATTTTTAGACTCCTTTTTAGCGTAACCTGTTTTCTGATGGTTAGGATATGTTATGCTTGTGTATAGCTGTATATGGATTTTTAATGATTTTATGACGCGTCTTATTACTGCTGTACTTTTAGGATTATTGTTGAATAATCGAATAGAGATATGATGATGAAGGTATTCGTCAGATTCACTACTGCAACAATATCTATTTTCTTTCTTTGAAGTTGTACATAGTCAGTACTTTAAGCAGGCAGGTAGTCTCCAGTCCTGAGTACCTGCACTTCTTCAATTTGAAATGGAGTTCCTGCACTTGTCAGCACTGCAGGAATACAGTTAATGGGAGATACTCTTCAGGAGTACACAGGTATAGTGAGTACCTGCACTTCTATATTTCCATGTGACCCACTGTATATAGTACACACCACATTCGAGTGACCAGAGCCTTTTTTCAGGTTGCCAGAATGAAAAACACACTATAGACACAGCACACCTTGTTATGAATCGATATTAGGAGATAACATTGTGCGAGTGTACATAAAGACAGCATATACACTAGCGCGAGGGCACAGCTATGCAAGAGACTGGTGTAACTCGTCATAAAAGTCAGGACTGTAGCCATTAGACGCAGCATAGTAAAACTTGCGCTCACTGGCAGAAATGTTAAGATAACCCCATGACTGCAGTCAGAGCCTGAAAAGATTTCACCACGGGGGGGGGGGGGGGGTCGGGGCACATGAAGGGGGTCCAAGAGGGAAGCTGGCAAGCCAGGCTTTCAGGATAACCGCTGCATGTGAATTTGTGTTGTGTGATACGCTGAACATCTGGCATGGACCCAGCCCTCCTGGACCAACGCTGGACTCCATGACAGTTATAAGAGAGATGAAGTAATGGCGGTGGGCGCGCGCACATGGCTTTGCAGCTGCGCCCCTTGACCCCAGCTTCACTTCTGGAGAAACAAAAAGACCCACTGACATCCCGAGCGTCTAGAGACTCTTGGGTAGCGAGCGCTAATCAATCAGTCAATAAAACCTCCCCATCATTACTGCAGAGGACCTGGTGTTAATTTTAAACATCCTGGAACAATCATGAACACATCATCTCCTGTAATGAGGTGTGGTAAGGTAAGGAGTACTTTATTTAGACAATCAAGTCCACTAAAGTGCAAAGTGCAAGTGAAAGGTACACCAAGAGAAAGTCAGCAAGACAATACACAAAAGTAGCCAAGTTTGTTAAAATGTAAAAAGCATATAATTTTAGAAAGGTGTCTTTAAAAATGTACTCTTTAATGGTTAACTGCAGCACCTTTAAAAGTGATGGTATTAATATCATAACATGATGGTCACGCAATAGCGTGATCTCCTTTAATGAGTTACAGCCCACTGACTCTGGAATACGTTTGGTTAGGAAAAGCATGTAATATTCTGCAAACCTCCACAGTGGCTGCCTGTCACGCACGACACCTTTAGCCAGACTTGTGTTTTTTTTTTTTTTGTACTTACAGCACTTTGCATTCTGGAACTTTTAGGTGTGCTTCTAGGTATAATCTTCATGCAAAAGAAGAATGCAAAGACTGAATAGATAGGCATGGGGTGGAGAAGACAGATTATGTACTGAATGACAGCCGCAGGGAATGAGATCAGATCAAAACAGTATACACATTTGTCTAAGTGAAGTATAGAACCCTCTTTAGAAAGTGAAGTTAACATCTACTCGGAGTGCAGGGTGGTTTCCACTTGTGAACGTGTGTACCCATGTCTTAACGTCACGTACGACAGTGTGTTCCAGGTTTGCAGCACAAGCGGAGGATAAGAGTGAACCGGGGTAATGCGAGATTAGAATGCGTACTGTTGTCGAAGTCAAAGGTGATAGTGTACAAGAGAAAAGCAGTGGCACCATTATTTGACTGGCAAGTTTGGATTTATTTGGCATATGGTGAAGGGGATTGACGAGTGGAGAAGAGGGGCGAAGTGACGGCGTAAATGCATATAATGAAATTATAACAAGGCCCAACTGCCATGAAAGTGGATGGGAACGGGAGGAGTGCTTGTAAGAAGCGGTCGTCAGGCGTATTTTGTTTTAAAGCGCTAACTGAAACCACTACCACAGCTCAAGCCCCGCTTGACTCTCGCTGTGACCGAGCCTCTACTCTCTGCTCCCATGCACTCATGCCCCAATTGTGTAGCCGAGGTCCTTGGCAGTGCACACAGCTTCAGACTCCCTACCCTCACTGAGTACATGAGCTTCTGCTCACAGCACAGCTCACCTCACACCACACCACACTGTAACCCGAGCACCTGGCTCACAGCTCCAGTTAACCTTTCCTACGCTCACGGTGTGGTGTACAGGAGCACCAGCTCCCTTCTCCGCACTGTGTACCTAAACTCCTACTCCGAGCTATAATCTCCTCCCTACCCGCTGTACACCCAAGGTCATGCTACCATCTCTAATGTTCCTCTCCCACTTACCATGTACGCGAGCCCCTACTTACTGCGTCAGTACCCTCAATGTGAATCTGTGCTCACGAGCTCCTGAACCTCTTCCCTACCCTCCCCGAGTAGAGTACCGGAGCACACTGCCCCAGTCCTCTCCTACCCTCCATGTGCACACCAAAGCTCCCGCTACAAACAGAGCTCCCGCGGCTTGCTATTCACAAAGTCAGCCTCCTCCCTCTGCCCGCGGCTGTCAGTGGACCCTCCCCCGCACTCACCTGGAGTTGGTGTCCAGGCCTGGATCCAG
Organism: Calotriton arnoldi; assembly: GCA_963921515.1. Taxonomy (NCBI): domain Eukaryota; kingdom Metazoa; phylum Chordata; class Amphibia; order Caudata; family Salamandridae; genus Calotriton; species Calotriton arnoldi. Next base: position 649,065 of record CAWUFW010002911.1, on the reverse strand, counting down.
CATGTCCATGGGGGTGGGGATGGGGTGGTGGCAATTTCTGGAAGGGGGAGAGCGGGAGGGCGCTGGGCCCGCCGCGGTCGGGCGACTCTTATTTCCTGGTTGCCGTCAGGCTGTTGTAGTCACGCGGGCGGCAGGCGGGCCTCCCTCTCCCTCCTCGGGCCGCAGGGACTTGGGGTATCGGTGCTGCTGATCACGGGGACAAACATTCGGGTCATGTGAGGGAGAGGATTGCCTTCCCCCCACCTCCGGCCGGGGAGTCAAGGAGAACACATGAGGAGGGAGAGAGAGATGGGAGAGAAGGAGCGCGCGAGCTGGCGGGGGCGCTGGGCCAGCCTTCGGAATGGAAGAACGATAGCGGTGCGAGTGCGCTGGCGATTGCAAAGGAGGGGGCACGAGACACCTGCGAGAGAGGAGGGAGGGGAAACCAGTGGTGCGCGCGCACCACAGAGGAGCGGGAGGAGGGCACACGGCAGTGGCAGCGGCCAGCGAGGCGAACGCGCGCTACTGCGCGTTCTGGCCACCGTCGGGAATGGGAGGAGCGAAGGCGGGACATGCGCCCGCCTTAGCCCAATCGCGTGCCGTTTTTTTTAAACGCACGCTACAGTTAATGTGGGCTTCTGAAAACAAAACCACACGCACGAGCGTGTGGGTCGCTTTCAGAAGCCCTTCTAAAGGTCTCGCGCTGCGCGAGCAGTGCTGCGCACTGCAACGCTAGGCGCGAGACCTAAAAAGGAGAAAGTGACTAATGAACATGAGACAATGTTATAGAGCACTGGAGAATAAGACACCATTTTACACTGGCACAAGAGACTATGACAACTAGGACAGGAGTCGCATGTAGTACACTGGGACATGGGAAACTGACAGAAAGGAGATGAGAGATTTGCAGGGAAACAGGAGACACTGAAATACTAGAAAAGGAGACATTGACATTGTCAATTAGGGAGACACTTGAGTGCATTAGGATGGCAAGACGGAGTCAAGTGGCAGACATTCACTTATACTGGGGCAGGGAAACACTCTCGGAGGGAGACAGCCCACTATACTATACAAGGAGACAGCCCACTATACTATACAAGGAGACAGCCCACTATACTATACAAGGAGACAGCCCACTATACTATACAAGGAGACAGCCCACTATACTATACAAGGAGACAGCCCACTATACTATACAAGGAGACAGCCCACTATACTATACAAGGAGACAGCCCACTATACTATACAAGGAGACAGCCCACTATACTATACAAGGAGACAGCCCACTATACTATACAAGGAGACAGCCCACTATACTATACAAGGAAGACAGCCCACTATACTATACAAGGAAGACAGCCCACTATACTATACAAGGAAGACAGCACACTATACAAGGAGACCCTGCTGTGACACTGTTGTGCTTTTTTGTCCTAACGAGCTCATACTGGGCAATGAGACTGACAGTGAACTGACTGGTATCAAGGACAGCACTGTCTCAAGGAGACACTGTCACAGGGCACTTAACAGGCACGAGCACAGAACAGTGTGACACGAAGTATTAGCAGGCAACACTGAAATCATACTGGGGCAGGTAAGGATTGGCTCATTCAGAGACTGTAGATAGTGACACAGGAGACGCTAACGGAAACTCATGATGATACACAGACATGCTCTGGGGCAGGAAGAAACGGACAGTGGTCGTAGGCAGAGGCAAAAACACCCCGATATACGCACTGGGGTAGGGAGGATGGAACAGGGGCACAGTGACAGTGCACAGTAATGGGAAGTACCGACATGCTCAATGGGAGAGGAGAAATGCTCGGTGACGGTGAAACACCGATGCACTTTGGGACCGAGACTCCGTTCTTTCTGCCACAGGGCATGCCAGTGCCATGGAGACACAGACGCACAATGAGGCAAGTGGCACTGAAATGCACGCGGAGACAGAGGGACAGTGACAGGCAATGGCACAAGGAAGCACGAATACGCTCACTGGAGAAGGGAGACCCTTAGGCATACTTTGACAGGGAGACACGGACAGGAGAAAAGCGTGTACAGCTGCAGGAAGACACTGATGCACAGTAAGACAGGAGACACAAACGCACACTGGGACACGACACTCCGATAGGAGACGCTGGCAATGCAATGGTGCAGACACTGGCACTGCAGTGTGATCAGGCAATATTAACACGCACACTGGTATACGAGACAAATACAGCATACAGGAATGGAGACACTAGGCAGGAGGTACTGGCAGCACACTGTGGCAGGGATTATGACGGCGCACTGTTCCATGCACACTGAGAAAGGCCGCACTGACAGTACTCTGGCAAAGACACTATCATATGCACTGGGACAGGGGGGGTCACTGTAGCGGTAACACATTTTTTTATGATCACACGTTTGCAAGACCTAATCCCATACAGAGTCTTCGGGATATCCAGCATGTAGCGGACTACAACCTGCATCTCAGAAATACTCAGCTGCAGAAAGGCTCACCATCATCGCCATGCTAAGATATGGAAGAAGCCATTAGCCACTTGCACACAAACATAACTAACTAATCTCAAGATCTCCGGGTCGGCACGTGTTTAAACACTTAGACAAATAAAACTAGATTTGCTAGAACTGCATTCAGGTGCCTGATATTGGATCATTTTCGCCCTACGTCAAACGAAGCACACCAAGCATCAGAATCGCTTTCCAATACATTTGTCTCTTGGAAATGCTAACATCTTTGGCTTCATAAGTTCTGTACGTGGCAAAAATTGGGAAGCCATACTTTCACCACGTGTTTAACCTTAATCAGAAAAATATGGTTTCTGCCTAAAAATAACGTGGTTATGTAGCTCTTTCTGGAACCAGAAATGCAGACTTGCAAAATGGGAAAAATGTGACAGGCACCAAGATCAAAGTAAGCATTTGCAAAGCAATAGGTCTCACATTTGTTAAAGTTAGAGCTGTTGGTGTTGAAAATAATGTTTACCTTTGTTTTTTTATTTTATTTATTTGTAGTGGAGTTCTTATATTTGCATAGCACTATTGCCAATGGTATAAAAAAAGCAAAAGTAAAAAAACAGTCAGTCATTTTCAACACCAACAGCTCTAACTTTAACAAATGCGAGACCTATTGCATTGGAAATGCAATCTGTCTCGCATTTGTTTGAGTTTTTTACCTAGCCATGTTGCAGGGTGCGGTACCATATAGGGCCAAAAGAGGTCCCGGTCGCATATGGTACTGCGCCCGGCAGAAGATATGGTAAATTCACCCTACCCATAATGCAAGACAGTACCACGAGTACATTCAAATAACTATGTCCATGTATACAATTAGTAACTTTGAAATATGACAAAAGAATTATATTCATTCCGGATTAGGTTGTACTCTGTGTGGAGCTGATGAAGGGAAATTTATAGAAGGTCTCATATAAAAGTGAGATGTGCTAGTGAGTAAAGTAACCACTGCCAGCCTTGCTTAGGACCAAGCGTGTGTCCTGCCTGAAGCCCTTTAAGAAAATAGTGCTCTGAGGCTGTAATTAAAACCTAGGGAGTAACACCACATGCAACCGGGGGTGTCCTCATGGGAGCTTACAAGAAGAGACCAGGCGGTACTAAGGAGGGATTACTAAGCCTATTGACCAATGAAAAGCCACCATTTACAAAAAGGACAGGGGCCGGAGCCAATTAAAAAGATGGGCAGAAAGAGGGTGGAGCTTTATGCCCATATCCTGAATAATGCAAAAACAGTTGGACAGAATGCAGAACAATGTCATACATTCACCCCAGTACAGAGATCTGGGCCTAAATCCATCGTTTTTTTGCTCACCATGCCATTCCAGTTTGAACCTAGCCATATGCAAATCAGTCTTGACCCTGTGCCTCATGGGAACAGTCCAGCCCGAACTGCCAAGCCAGGTCCTCCCTGGACTGGAACCAAGCATCCTAGGACCGGTTTCGGGGTTTCACCCCTCTTCAGCCAGGATAGCTTGATTCCAGGGGCATGGAGTTCGGGCTGGACTGTTCCCACAAGGAACAGGGTCAAGACTGATTTGCATATGGCTGGGTCCAAACTGGGGTGGTGTGGTGAGCAAAAGAATGATGGATTTAACCCAGATCCTTGTGACTGGGGGTGAATGTTTGCATTGTCCAGCATTCCGTCCATCAATTGTTTCTTTTGCATTTGTCCCCCTAAGTGGGAAGGGTATGCCCAGACGTGGGTCCCGTGCTCACTACACCACTGGATTCAAGCTAGCCTGGCTGATGAAGGGTGATGCCCTGAAACCGGTCCCAGGATGCTTGTTTCCGGTCCAGGGAGGACCTGGCTTGGCAGTTCGGGCTGGACTGTTCCCACAAGGAACAGGGTCAAGACTGATTTGCATATGGCTGGGTCCAAACTGGGGTGGTGTGGTGAGCAAAGAATGATGGATTTAACCCAGATCCTTGTGACTGGGGGTGAATGTTTGCATTGTCCAGCATTCCGTCCATCAATTGTTTCTTTTGCATTTGTCGCCCTAAGTGGGAAGGGTATGCCCAGACGTGGGTCCCGCGCTCACTACACCACTGGATTCAAGATAGCCTGGCTGATGAAGGGTGATGCCCTGAAACCGGTCCCAGGATGCTTGTTTCCGGTCCAGGGAGGACCTGGCTTGGCAGTTCGGGCTGGACTGTTCCCACAAGGAACAGGGTCAAGCCTGATTTGCATATGGCTGGGTCCAAACTGGGGTGGTGTGGTGAGCAAAAGAATGATGGATTTAACCCAGATCCTTGTGACTGGGGGTGAATGTTTGCATTGTCCAGCATTCCGTCCATCAATTGTTTCTTTTGCATATCCTGAATAAAGCATGTCTCGAAGAGACTGCGCAAGCGCTGCCTAGGTGAGACCTAAAAAGGGAACGATTTTAGAAAAAACAAAGTACTGTTAAATTCTTTGGTAAAGTTAAACACAGGCCTATGGAAATCAAACTATTTCATGGAAAATAACTTGATTATTTTCATCTTCAGGCGTTATCCTTATTTGGCAATTAAAGTTTTTCATTTAAAAAAATTAACAGAATTTGGAAATTGTGGCACCAATGTGGCCAGATTTAACTAAAAGCTATGCAAAAATGCCCAGCCTTAACTATGGGACCCCATTACAGTCAGCAAACGCAGCGCAAACTACCTTGAGCCCATGGCAGCAGCTCAGTGAGTGTGTCTGTTCCTGAGAGGTGGTGCTGCACAAAGAGGCTTCATTTGTTTAAACATTTTTTTTGAGCGAGGTACTTACATCAGTAGTCAATTAAATAATCTTTATTCGACCTAAATAAGGTTATAAAAGAAAACATAAAATATATAATCTTCACAGGAGAAAAATCAAAGGTCCTCGTCAAACAAGGCCTTAAATGAAGCAAGGGCAGTAATAGCAAATCAAACCCATTAATCACAATATGATAAACTAAAAATGAGGCATTTGAGCCAAAGGGTGTCACCGGAAACCTGCGATGATGCAGGTCTCTGCACATTCAAACATCGGGATATGTGCATTAGAGAGATAATATCACTGCAGACAACCACAATAGGATAGTAGCAAATGATTAAGATATGAGACCAACAATATTTGGAAATTCATATTTGTATACAGCACTCTTTAAATTGACAACGAAGTCAAGACAAACAGACACTGTCCTGGGGTTCATCCGGTCAGTGCAGCAAATGCAGAAAAAGTACACAAACACAATCAATAGATCACAGAAAATGCATGTTTCAACCAGGGGGGCAGAAAAGCATTCACCAGACTTGGGTAGAATACGAAGAGCACGTTGTGTAAAATCTTTGCTTCAGCAGTTTGGTAATGAAAATACACAGCAAATCAAGGTGAAGCATTCTTTGATAAATGTAACTTCTATGTACTACTTGAACAGTAGTTTGCCAACTTTGGTAAGATTAAAATCTTTCTCCTTCACTGAATTTACACAGAACGGGTCTTGTTGCTAGCACTGGAACAGAGACTGGCAAAAACACATTTGCCACTACTCACAAGCCTACATTTTATACATGAACACTAAGCTCTGAGCTCACTGTAGCTATAGCGGTTTCCAAACCCATGCAGGGGAGGGGGGGGGGGGTGTATCACATTCTTACCTTAGGTCTTCTGACCACAAGAAGGTGATCCTGCAAAGTAGCTTCCTGCTGCGCAAAGATGCTAGCCTTAGCCCAAGTAACCCACCCCTACCGACAGGGAGAATTTCTACATGGGCCCGAGCGTATCTGCCACGATCATTAATCCCGCCGCTAAACCAGTTAACAAAAATATGCCATGGATTAATTTGTCCTTTGGCATGTGCGACTAGAGTGCAGTCTTTCCAAGGCAGCAGTGTTAATATTCACTGTAATCACAAAGCTCTTTATCATCCACCATCCGTTAATGCTTACTGTAATCAAATAACGCAGGACCCCATAGCATGCTTCAAATTATTCAGAAATTTTACGAACAGTCTCAGGAGAATTACTGTATCAGAATCTTCTGAGGGACAAGAGAAAATGTAAAACCCGAGACATTGTGTGGAAGTGAAAGAAACCAGAAGCTGTAGGTAAGTTCAAGAGTTTATTTTAAAAAAAAAGTACTGGCCCACGACAGGCAGTGACCGGCCGGCTCGGATCCCAGGGTGAACTGACCCGTTTCACTGGCATCCCCACCCACCACTCAGCTTGTCAGCAAGGGCCCATTTCAAACAAACAACGTTTTCAAATAGCCACAATGCAGCTCGAGCATGGAACATATCGCACGAGCTTCACCGACACAACAAAAGCACTGCAATACACTACATCACCTTCCCCCGAAAAAAACAGAGAAAAAGAAAAAACAAGCTATAAAAGCAATACCAATCCTGAAAACAAGAATACACATACATTACATAATCCTTGAATTTAGTGGGTCTTCTAACACGTTACCTTGTGCAAACTATTGTTTTGAGCATCTGGCCGCTGAAGAACATTGTTTCTGCTTTCAACATGAACCTGGTGACCAGGTATAAGGTCCCTGGTATCCTTACCAGACTGCACCCAATGTGTCCAATCTGAAATAGACCTAGAACCTTTCCTGCAGTTAATGATACCGGATTGTTGCGGTGTGAGTTTTAGAAAATAGAGGTCGGCGGAATAAATGAAATTTGGTAAAAGGACAGAACCCTTACCCACGCTCAAAATTCTTGCAGAAGAAAAAGGTAGACTACCCTTTCTTGACCACTCCTGTTTTTTAAAATCAATACCTGATCTCCAAAAGCAAAACCAGATTCAAAAGTATTGTTCTTATCAAAAAATTGTTTCATCCTGGACTATTTTTCTAAAACCCTTGCCTGAACCTTCTCTTTCAAGGTAGTACTTTCCCTCGCATCATCCGGATCACAGTCACTCAGCCACGGAGGGAACAAAGCCAAATGATCTTTGCGCCCCCTTAACAAAAATTGAGTGACACCTGTGGTACAATGAGGTGTTTGTGTTGTACTGCCAGACTTTTTGCTTTAGAAATTGTTTCACTTCCATTCTTGCTGCTGCAGTCTACATCCCTTCCTTAATCACTTCATTTCCTTTTTATACCAAGCCATTAGATGGAGAGTACAACGCAACCCTTAAGTGCTCCACGTCACAGCTACTCAAAAATGTGCACATTTGATCAAAAACAAAATGTGAACCATTATCTGTTAAGAGATCTGGGCGACCTCTCAATGGCAAACACTTGTTCCAGAAATTTGATTGCAGTCTCTGATGAAGGAGAATTGACAAACGAAAAGTACAACCACTTGGAAAAGTAGTCAACTAACAAAATGACATCTCGTCACCAGGAAGGGAGTCAAATGGTCCAGAAAAATCCAGGCCTAATTTATGCCAAGCTGCTTCAGGGAACGGAACAGGGTGCAAGGACATCTTGCTTGTCTTCCAATGTTTGTCAGACAGAAGACAGTTCGGGCATTTGTCAATCATTTGTTTGACCCTGGCTATCTAAAGCAGGTAACCAGTAATGTTTGATAATCATAAAAGTCTTGGTGGAGCCCAAATGCTCTTAAAGCCCTTTGGGAATGGCCTCACGCAACCTGAAAGGAAGTGTAAATCCCCTCTTAAGACCAAACCATTGACCAATGAACGTTCCACTGCCACCTGAGCATGGGTCTTCAAATCACCCTAGACACATCTTATTTCTGGCCAACCCTGGATACGTACACACCAACTTGTTTCAGAGTTTCATCCTCTTGAAACGCATTCATCCAAAACTCATTCATAAACGTGGACTCTCCATCCAGACAGGCCTGAACTGCATCAACGTAAGCAACACACATCCATTTCGATTTCCTCATCCATCTCTGGCAAAGGCATATGAGAAAGGCAATCTACCCAAAAATGTTTACCTCCTGCCAGATGGCTTATGTTAAACGTGTATTCATGCAGCTTTGATACTAAGCATGTAAGTCTTGCAGATACATATGAACCCCGCCTGTGGAAATATAGACCAGGGGCTTGTGATCCGTATGTAATTGAGAGGACCCCCCCCACCAGATGTACATTTTAAACTTATGAACAGGCCAGGGCCTCATGTTCAATCGTGCTATACTGCTGTTCATATTTCTTTAGTGATCTGGAAGCAAATGCAACGGTCTGTTCTTTGCTTCCTACTCTCTGGCTTAAAACAGCTCCTAGACCTCAGAGGCTGGCATCCACAATAATCAGACATGCAATCATCCCTGAAAGCAGACAGAGCTGGAGCGTTCACAATCAAATCCTTCACGTTATCAAAAGCATTCTGCATTTTTTCCGCCCAAATGAACTTTTGCCTCTTACGCAACAAAGATCTGAGTGGTTCTACTGCTATTGCATACCCAGACACAAACCGAGCGTAATACTCTGCAAGACCTAAATAGGAACGCAGAGCATCACAATCAGTGGGCACACTGGCACCTTTGATGGCCTTAACCAGAGTAAACTTGGGTTTGATGGTATGAACCAGATAATCCACTTCTTTGATGGCAAACTAGCTTTTGTCCTTTCGGACAGTCATACCTCTTTGGGTGAAAATGAATAAGACTTTATCAAGAATACAATTGTGTTGCTCCAAAGACCAGGATATAATCCTGGTATGCTTGTACCCTTTTGAGATCAGCTAACAGGACATCCATGAGCTTCTGAAAGACACTGGCGGGTGAAGCCAACCCAAACGGTAGCCTCAAGTATTTATAGGCACTGAATGGGGCGACAAAAGCCATTAGTTCAGGCGACTTTGTCCAAGGGAATTTGGTGGTATGCCGATCTCAGATCAATAACAGAAAACCATTTTCCATTGCCCAACATTTCGTGAATCATGGTTAGGGGGTGTCAGTCCACCAAAATATTGCCTTTCAATGTGTGCAAGTTGTCACACAACCCAATATCTCCAGACTTTTTGCGTGTGATGACAATTGGTGCGACCCATTGAGATGATTCCACTGGTTCAAGGATACCTTGTGTTAAGTCTTATCAGTTTGAGTTCTTCTCTAACCGACAAAGGGACTTGCCTCACCTTGTGCACTAAAGGCTGTGCGCATGAGGTTTTAGCCTGATGTGATGAAAAAGAAAAAAAACATTTACTGTGCCAACCTTATCACAAAACAGTTCTTTAGGTCTAGTTATAATCAGGACGCTGGGTTCCTCTAAACTACACACTGAGCTTACTGGTAACTTACCCAGAACTACCGGAGTGCTAGAACCAGGAACAAGATACTAACCCATCTTGGCAAGATCTTGCCAACCAATGATATCTTTACCCTTGATGGCGACACATCTTGGTATTTGCTTCTCTACCCATGCACTGAACCTTTCCCCCGTGAAGAAACCTAAAAGGTCGATGGGATTTTCACCAAATGCTTTGGGGCAGATATCAGGGAGCATGAGGGACTTGAATTACTCCATTAGTCTTGGAAAGTAGTATTTCGCAAGATAATAATTGGCGAACCAGAGTCCGCCATGACCTGCAATAAAACATTGTCAACAGCATCACAGGTGGGACCTTTAATAGATGTACTAACTTTATTAAACTCAATACTACATTGTTTACAGAATCTATACAAGAGTAAAGTTCCACATTCACATTGCTAATGCGAACTGGCGTTTTGCTGCTCCCGCAAACGCTTTGAAAATGTCCTATTTTTACACCCAAGACAATGCTTGCCATTAGTCAGACACACTGGGAAATTGCTCAAATGGTTCCTTGATCCACATCTGTAGTAAATTGTAGAACTACTCTTGATTTCTTTTTTGTTTTTGGAGTTACCCTTTGGCTTGCAATGCACTTAACGAGTCAATCTCATGCCCAGAAGTGGTTTCAGTGAGTAAACTGACCGTGGCATCAGGGTTCAATATTTATTTATTTAAAAAAAAAAAAATGTTTATTTATTAAAATGTTAAGATTGTAGACGTTCAAACACAACATAACGCATACAGAGATAAATCACATTGTTCCCACTGTACATAGGGCGGCTACACAGCACATTGTATGGTGTATTAAATACATTCAGGAAGAGGGCTGAAACTTGCCAAGCATTTAGACGACAGGTGAGCCATCAAGTGAGTATCCACATTGATTAGCAGCAAATATGCAGTAAAAGGGTCCCAAATGTCCTTAGGTCTGAATGGTACTGGAAGTTCCTCCGCATATTTGGTCAGCTGATCCCTACAATATGTGATATCCATTAACCAATGCTGGAGTTTAGGGACAGCTCTGCCCTCCCATTTCTGAGCCACTTTCCTTTTTGCAAGCAAGAGTGCAACAGCCACTAGTCTCCGATTCTGCAGCTTCAAGTGTCCGATAAGACCCAGCAAACACAACCGCGGAGTACAGTCCACCAGCTCAAAGACCATGGCTGATCACGCCTTAGTAACCTGTACCCAAAAATCATGTACACCCTCACAATACCATGTCAGATTAACAAAATCAGCGTCTGGCCTTTTACATAGTCTGCAGTTGGCTGTCTCTTAAACCAAATCCCTGCAATTGCTTGGGGGAACAGTACAGTTGTATATATTTAAATTTTTAAATCTGCAAATTACAGTTAGCCGTTACATATCTAGTTAAAGTGCAGCAATATTCCCAATCTTTCACTGTTATTGGGGTGTCAAGTACAGCATTCCACCTCTCCATCCCTCTACTGTGTCGCGGGTCATTGTCTGTCTGCATTGCATTATACAGACTGGTGATAAGTTTAGTGCGGGAGGAGCTGGCAAGCAAAACCTGTAGCGGTGTCAAAGTCAGCGGTGCCGCTGGGTGCAATGTGTTGGTTTTTGAGGGCCTTTTTCAGTCTGAATACCAGTAGCGGGGTGCTGGTACTCCTCGCCTGCATGGCTTCCAAAGTGACGAACGAGCTGTCTGGATAAGCATCCTCCATACCGACGATCTCCGAAGCAGCTAAAATAGAAAGCGCTTTAGGTTCCTGTGTCACGGAAAGGGCAGGGTCGTTTTTCAGAGGCAGTGCAGGGGCATATAGAGGCAGTTTTCCGGCTTGTGACACCAGCGATTGCCAAGCATGGACTGTGCAATCTATCATGCTCGTTACCTGCCGGTGACCTACTGAGAGTGGACGTGTTAGCATTGCGGTTAGTAGCAGCGGGTGCGTGCCATCAGCCTCCACTGCCACATGGGGGAAAAAAGGTGGGGGAAGTACCAATAATGTGCGAAGTGCGCTTGGGCACATAGGTAGTAAACGTATAGGTCAGGGACCCCAAACCCTCCCTGTGTATATGGTCTGGTAAGGACATCCCAACGGCACCGTGGTTGTTTCCCGACCCACACCAGTCTACCTAGAGCAGAAAGCAAGGATGCAAAGAAAGCTTGGGACAGGCGGAGGGGAATGTTAGTGAATAGATAAAGAAACCTAGGGAGAACCACCATTTTGAGAACCGCAATCCTGTCAGAGTGACAAAGGTTATTTAATCCAGTGCTCCACTTGTTCCTCGACCTGCACCAGCGCACGGCCATAATTCTCAGGACAATTTCGGTATCCCTATGAATCCAAACTCCTAGATATTGGACTGGCTCGATGCACCACTCAAGCAAGAAGTCCAGCTCATATGGCCCCATCCCTGCCGTCAGCGGGAAGATAGATGAGTTACCCCAGTTTATACTGAGACCCAATAAACGTTGAAGGTGATACATTCCCTTATCAAAGTATTTAGATGCACTTACGGGTCTCGAACATAGAGCACTATATCGTCCGCATACAACGATATAGCTAGCGGGCACTGCCGAAATCTCAGCACCGCGTTCGCATGTCTCCGCCGCACTCTGGATGCCAGGGGTTCCAGCACGACAGCGAACAATATTGGGGATACCGGGCATTCCTGGCGAGTTCCCCTACATATTGGGATGAGGGAGGAATGACTATGATTAACCTGGACCCTGGCTACCGGAGCTGGAGCTGTGTAAAGTAAGCCCAGCCAATGTGTGAACGCGAAAGGCATCCCCATGCGGTGCAGCACATCAAACAAACTTCCACTGGACGGAGTCAAATGCCTTGGCTGCATCCAATAGCACAGCCACAGCTTTGTCATCTGGGTCGAGATGGTGTAAAACTGCAAATAGCGTTCGGAGATTGTGTGTGGTGGATCAGGCCTGGAACTAAACCAGCCTCATCCGGGAGCGCCAGAAGTAGCGGGCCCAGCCTCGATGCTATAACTTTACCTATAATCTTCGTGTCAATATTCAGAAGCGATAGGGGCCTATAAGATTCATATCAAGCCAGATTTTTGCCTGGCTTTAATAGAGTAATCACTAGTGCTTCGCGCAGCGTTGGGGGAGATTTTGTGCCTCAAGCTTCAGCATACATTTTATGTAGGTGCGGCGCTAGTAGATCAGAGTATGTTTTATAGAATTCACTAGGCAGTCCATCACTGCCTGATGCCTTACCGCTGTGCAACGTTTGGATGGCCTCCTTCACCTCATCAACCGTAATTGGCTGCACTAGATATTCTCGCTGCCCTGGGGACAACCGGGCGAGCGAAACTTCCTCAAAGTAGGCAAGCGTCTCTTCCCAATTAGCTGCATCTCTGGGCCCATATAATTCTGAGTAGTAGTCTACAAATTGGTTCAATATTTCAGACGTGGAGTAGCATTTTGACCTGTCCGGGAGTTCTAACTCTGTGATGAATTGCTGTGTACGAGGTGCCCTGATCTTAGAGGCCAGACTATGTCCGGGTCTACCCCCCTTCGTCATAGGCTCTAGCCACCCAGCGCCTGGACATATGTTTAATTTCTTGATCCGCTGTCTTGTATTCGGCGATCAGTTCCCTCATTTCTGTCAGGGTTTCTATATTATGGTTCTCCTCATATTTCCTCTCCAATCCCGCTAGAGTCCGCTCAATTGTGTGCATCCTAAAGCGTTAATCCCTCAGCACACCCGCTAGCAATCCAATGCATGCACCCCGAATTGTTGCCTTTAAAGTTTCCCAAAAGCGTGCCAGCCCCCTCCACTGTACCCTCATCCTCTGAAGTAGTGAGTAGCCTTCCGCACCCCCTCTTTAAAAATGGGATCTAGAAGCGATGACTGCAACCTCCACTGAAAGGGTTGAGCAAACTGTGGGGATCCCAAAATCTAACCCCACGGGTGAGTTGTCCGAAAGAATACGTGGAAAATGTGCAACCTCTTTCACCCACGGAGCTACCGCCTCAGAGAGAAGCCAATAATCCAATCTGGACCACATCTTGTGGACTGAGGAGATGTGTACCTTCCCGTACCGTTTGATACCGCGGTCTCCAGATATCAATTAAATTATGGGCACGCATAATTTCGTTAATGACCCGCGCCAATCGTTTAACCCTCCACTCTGTGACCACACTACATTCCATGTCGGGATCCAAATAGGTATGGAGATCCCCTCCCCGTAATATTTCTGGTTACAGGGCGTACAACTTACTCTCCAATCTACGATAAAACTCAGGGTCATCGACATTTGGCCCATATGTCGTGATGACAGTAATTTATGTTCCATTGAGATTGCCTTGTATAAGCGCAAAGCGGCCACGGTAGTCTGTGTGTAAGTGAAAAGAGTGTGCCCCTTTTCACTAATATGAGCACCCCCTGGCGTAAGAAGAGTATGAGGATGCTGCTCGAACCACCGACCATTTAGCCCCCACCCGCTTCTCTCCTATTCTCGTGAGGTGGGTCTCCTCTAGTAGTGCTAGATTAACGTGGTGCCTTTCCAAATAAGCCAACACCTGTCTAACATTTTTGGGATTATTCAGCCCTCCAACATCCCATGTCATAAGTCTAACCTTCTCTGGCATTGACTACACGGACTCTGGACCTGAGGTGGAATCTACCTTGGAACTCATCTAGCCGTACCTGTGCAGTAGAAATGTGTGCAAGTCCATGATGCACTTTGCATAACCCAAACCACGAACAGCCCAATACCCCCCACGCCCACTTCAGCATCCCAAACATGCCAAAAGACATTCCCCAAGAAACATCAAATAACATTCGGTTCATCCAGTGAACACTGAAAAAACACATTTTCAGAAGCATATTAGCAACAAGTGTGGGGAGTACCCACGTAGGGGCAGCAAGGAGCCTCATACCCCACCCATGAACCGGGGGTGGTCGGAAAGGAATCTGTGGGTAATTGACAACCTGCTGGACACCATGATTCATCCCCTAGAGGGATACTATTGTTTAGGCCCAGCATCAGATGTAGAGACACCAGCCTGGGGAGCCAGCATAGACACAGTAAAACAGACGCTATGGTCACAGAGACAATGTACCATCAGAGATCAGTGCTCACGTGCCACTGTTAGACTAATTTGCAGCTCCGTGCTGTGTTACGTTATAACTACAAACCTTTTACCAGCAACAGCTAATGCATTAGGAGAACAACATCTTCGCCCCAACAGACTTGTGCATCCGGGGGGGGGGGGGGAGCACCTATGATCGATCAGTTCCCCCTGCAATATGATAAGTGGCAGTAAACAGTGTTCGCTCAGGCCAACTGCTTACGGCAGTTACTGTTAGAAATGTATCCAGATCCCATCTAGGCGTCACTCAAGAGCAATGATCAGTCCGAATGTGTAGGGGGAAGGCGAACGCCAAGGGACGGGACTGGTGTGATTCAGGTGTTTTAGGAATTCAGAAGCTGCGCCCGGTGTGGTGAAGATCCTGGTTTGACCCTCATGTGTAATGCGCAGCCGAGCAGGGTATAACATTGCATAGAGGATGCCCGCTTCGCGAAGCTTCTTCTTGACCAACAAACTCTCTGCGGGCTGTCTGGACAGCGATAGTAAAATCCGGGAAGAAAGATACCTCATTTCCTTGAAAGCTGGTGTTCTGCTTTTCCCGTGCCAGGCGCAAAATAGCATCATGATCGCGATAGTTTAAGGGTCTGGCTATGATGGGCCTAGGGGGGGCGGCGGTCTGGGGCCAAGCGATCTATGTGCTCTCAATGATGAGGACCTGGGAGAGCTGTTCGGTGCCAAAGACCTCCTTTAGCATCGCCTGATTGTAGTCCTCCAGGCAGCCCCCCGTGTTGGAACTCTCGGGGACCCCCATGATTCGAAGATTGTTGTGCCGAGAGCGCGCTTCCAAATCTTCATTTTTCGCTCTAATAACTTCCAGTATCTTTTCCATGTCGCGGCATTTGCCTGCCGTCTCATGTGATACATCCTCTACTGTAGATATGCGCTGTTCTGCTGCTGCGAGACGGGCTGCCTGCTTATCCAGCTTGGCAGCCATGTTGTCCATACGCAACGCGAGTGTGTCTATCTTGCCATCTATGGCCTGGAGGCTCTGCTGCATTGCCAGCAAGGTGGACTCCAAAAGGGAGGGGTGCTCGGCTGACCGACCTCCATTTCCGTGTCTGAGTGAGTCGTCGCAACGAGATTCAAAGTTTAAGCGTGACTGTTGCTTATCCGACTTGTCCATAATGACAGTACACACGGAGACACTCTGTAAGCAGTAGCCACCTGACAGTTTGATAGTCCCCTGTGGATCAGCAGTTCAGCGGAGGCCCCACTCCACTAGCAGCGCGCACGACCTCTGTGTACCTACAGGCGCCCAGACCTCCACTTGACACTATAGAAGAGCGCTCACTATATTAATACCTTGAGGCAATGCAGGCAATGGCAGTCACCTCGTATCGTTAGTAATAAGGGGGGGGGGGTGGAGGCGGGAGAAGTGCGCCGCGCGGCCCAAGCCTTGCACTGGTGACCCCACGGGGCCTCTGCGCACTACCCAGTCCCCTGCTGCCCGTAATGGCTCTAGAGTGGGAGAGTCCAGCACCGTCTTCCCTCAGGGTGCCCAGGAGGATGCTATACACTGCTGCGAGCCCGCATGCAGCGAGGAGGTCAGCACGTCCCAGCCGCCAGTCTCCGCAGACCCCGCAACAGAGGTCCCTCACACCACACACACGAAGCACCTCACCGGGGCCGTCGCCGGGCTGCCACACGCGCTTTCAAAGTGAAGGTAATAGCGAGCCCCGCTACTCCGGTTCGCCGCCGCGTCCTAGCTCTTTGTCACTCATCGGACCGGAGAAGAGAATCCAGGATGACGGCGTATCGCGGAGCCACAGGGTGCCTAGTGTGCGGGCCAGGAGCCGGCCGCAGCCTCCCCAGGCCCGCACGTGCACACCGCAGACGGCTCTGCTCAGCCCCCACTTTTCGCCACCGCAGGTCCCACAGCAGGGCACCACTTGGATGCCGCACTGTGCTAGCACACCAACTGCCAGGGAGAGCCGCCCCACACGCAGAGTGCAGCCGCTTGATTACCACAGTGCTCGCTCGGAGGCCGCCATCTTAAGTCAGAGCAGGTTGGTGCTCAGCATCCTGCCGCTCCACTATTCCACGATATACTCTGCCTCCAGCGTTTTTTCAGGTGCCCATGTCTTTCACCCTACACCTCATATAACGGGTCTAGAGCTGCAGATTTGCACCCAGTATGCAGATATCTGATGGATTACTGATTCCGGCCGGCAGAGCTGCACTAAAGTGCGCCCATCTTGCCGTGGGCTCCGGGTTCAATACTTTGGATGAGATCAAGGAGCGTTCAATGCTCTTGGCTAAATCCAAAAGTTGTGACAGCTTACCAACCGCTCCTGGATTTTGAAGCATAATTAAAAACGAATTAATCTCGGATATAGGGATCTAAATTTGGACCAAATTCACAAGTAGCATCAAGGATCTTAAGTGCAGCTACATATTCTTCCACCCCTTCCCGCAAGTAGTTGTTTATATTTTACAAAGTTGTACCTTTCAACATGACGTTGGGTTCCTCTGCAAATTGTTTTTTCAACCTTTCAATTGCCTCCACATATACATTCTAATTATCACCAGCCAGAGCTCGAGGAGCAGCAATTGGTGGTTGACTGTCAAATATTTGCTGTGCAGTAAGCCCCCAACTGCCAAATAGAAGTGAAAGTTGCCTTTGTAGGCTGTAACCCCCAGCGTCTATGGCAGTCAGATGATTCTTGAAAAGGCGTACCACTGAGCCCATTTGAAGGTGGGTTTTCCTGGATGAGCCAAGAAGGGAGGTGGCCGAATAATTTGTTGCGGGTGGCCATAACTACTCAGGTGCAAAACGAAACAAGTTCATGCCAAAGAAATTCAAACAAATAAACAAATGGAGGAAAGCCTACATACAGTACTTGGAGCTACCTGAATGCCCAAGTGAAATCTCCTTTAAACCACCTTATTTATATAAAACAAATAAAATACCCTAAAGTGCTGAAAAGGTATCATAGAAGGGTGGCTTCACATGAGGATCCGTGCTGCTGAAGAAAAGCAGCTCAGGCGAGGACTCCGGCTCAAGACGTGAGGGGAAAAACGATATGCCCTTTGCCGCTGGTCTGATTGTTTTCACTTGCAAAAAGCCCAACCCAATATGGCTGCTGCATGTAATCTCATGCTCAGCTACACACCGTTGCATGCGATGATTTGGCCCTCGCAGCAGGGCTGCTGCCAGGCAACAGCACAGGGTAGCGTGACGCGCTTGGGTGCACTTGCGTTCGGGAAGAACACAAAAGGCAGTAAAATGCTTGCAAGTGCTCCGCACAGCTTGGAGCTGGATACAAAAAGGACTCGAACTGCCAGGGAGAAGTCAGTAGGGAATCCAGAGGAGGAAACTAGCAAAACGCCGCATATGAGACAGCAAAAGGTTTCGGTGGACGAGAATTAGTCGTCACAAAACTGTGGAGGAGATGGGCTCCAGAAGCTGTAGGTAAGTTCACAAGTTTATTTCCAAAGTACTCGCTCATGACCAGCCAGCTCAGATCCCAGGGTGAACTGACTCGGTTCATTGGAAACCTCATCCACCACTCCGCTTGCCAGCAAGGGCCCATTTCAAACAAAGTTTTCAAATAACCACAATGGTTGCAAGCAGAAGTGGTGCAGCTCGAGCGTGGAACTATTGTACGAGCTGCACCAACATAACAAAAGCATTGCAATACATTACACATTGGCAGAGGGATCTCAGTTAAACCATCGCCTCCAATTCACCCTCGGCATTCAAATTTCATCCCATAGGTTTTGATTTAATCAAGTGAACACTCAATGGCAGGTACTATGGGCAGAGAAAGTGGCTGAATTTTTCCGTTTCTTGGGTATAGGCATTCTTCACTAATCTTTTAGGCACTTGACCGGCTCCCAATAAACAGAACTATTTTGATTTCACCCATATACCTCAGACTGCTGCATACTGCCATATGGATTACAGGGCCTTCTAGGATTATTCCCCCCCCCATATGGTGTATATGCAAACAGCATTGCAATTCCAGGGGCCTATAGCTGGCCTGCTGTTTAGCTGCCTATGTTTTAATACTCATTACAATTCTGTCTCAGAACCAGAGGCGAAGATTACTGCCTCTTCACTTTTTCACTGCAGCAGCCATTTCTTGTTAACAAAAACCTAACTTTCCCATGAACACTAGGGAAAATAAAACTCAAGTTGCGTCCAATCACAGTGGAGCCTGCTCCTCAGTCAGGGCTCACCTTTCATGCCTCTTCTCCCCACCCCCCCCCCCCCTTCTTCACTGCTCCAGCAGTCCTTCAGTTAAGTACTCTAAGCTCTCACTGGCAAGGTCTGGTTTATGCATCACTTTTGGGTTCAGACTTGCCCAACTCTGTTTTTTCCTTGCAGCTGAATCTGAGGAACGGGAGCACACCTTACGTGGTTATATTTGCAGTTTCAGCATTTGCTGGGCCGCATGATGCAGAAAGATCCTCAGACCTCCAAAGGGCACACTACTACACCCAGAGTTCTCTCCCGAGACTCGCTGCTTGTTTCACTCGGCAATCGGCACATGCAGCGCCTCAGATCTTCCCAATTTCAACAGAGAATCACACCCAATCAAAGCCTCCATCTTAATCCTACACCGCCTGGAGTCTGATGCCCCAACTTGGCGTCTGTACAAAATAAATGGAGGTGAAGGTGGCCCTTACCCCAGAAAGGGGCACAAAAAAGGCTACCTTCTTGGCCAAATACATCAGCAACTCTTAAAGAAAGACAAACAAAAAGCTGTAAACCACTCCAGGCACTCATGCCAGGATAAGCTCCGACATTACTGACCCCCCTCACTGAGATTTTCAACATGGCTGGGATGTCCCAAGAATCAGGTTCCCTGGTATCACCAGACCGGATGGGCCCAACTTTTTGGGCAAAGCTGTCACTGTCCACAGGAAGGCGAGAGTCCCTCTTGATTAAGATTGACCCCCAAACTGGGGGACTTTGCCGCATTATAAAAGAACCCGGGAAGTCTGTTGCCACATTTACTTCCTCAACCAGGCACTGGCCTTCATTAAAACAATCATTGTCCCAAAGGTTTTTTCCTAGGGCTGGTCGTGGCATTCCTTAGGAGGCACAGCAGCCAGCCGAACACCAAATGCCACGACCGGGTATAGGGAAAAACCTTCAAGAGGACAGGGCTCCAGGTAGGGAGACAGCTGCAATATCCAGTCAGATTAGGGGGCTTCCTCAACTACAGGGGCTGGCCTTGTCACCGAAGCTCCAGTGGAAGTTTCAGAGGCAACAACGTACAAGCAAATGTTACACCCCTTCTTCCCAACTAAAAGTAGGGCGCAAGTTGAGAGATTTTGCACACAGCAAGCAAACACTTACCACAGACATGTGGGTCCTGCAGACAGTACCTTGGTTATCAGACAGAATTTTTTTGGGTTTCAGAACCCCTGCCAACTCACACACTCCGAATGAAACGTCTCAGACAAGATTGCAGCCTTGACTGCAAAAGGCGACCATTTCTCAACCATGGCACAGCCCAGGGGCTTCCTAAGCAACCAGTTTCTATTGGAGATAAGGGATGGAGTTATCTGCCCAGTCAATCTGAAGGAGTTCAACAAGTGGCTCGTGTTCTGCCACTTCAAGATGGAGGACATCCACCTCCTCAGGAATTTGTTGAGCCCCTTTACTGGCTAGCATGGCTAGATCTGAAGGAGACATATCTTACAATCCCTATATTGCCACTCCATTGCAGATGCCAATTTATCTGGAGGCACCAGACTTTAAAGTCCACAACCCTAGCAGACACAGTGGTGCTTCACCAAGGTTCTCCAACCAACAGTGGAGTACCTCAAAGTGGGGGGTATCTCCTTTCGTCCACCATGACAAAATTCTGCTGATTAACCAATGTCAGAGGAAGCGAACAGAACATTTGCAGATAAAAGTACTCCTCCTGGAATCAATCACATTTGTCATCAACAAGAAGTCGCACCCGGGATCATCGCGGTTGGCCACTCCGACACCCCGACCTTGCACGCCCTTTCCCCCCCCCCCCCCATGTTCATGCGCAGTTATAACTGCCCAAAGGTCTTACACTCCTCCTTGAGCAGAATTAGGACACGATTTAACCTCGTCTTGCGCACAGGCCGGCTCATCAGACAGACTATCCACTGCGCAATACACCACAACGAATCAAACAAGTGAGGGTAAATTACATGAGGGTCAGTTTCATAAATTTTACAGGGAATACACTTAATAAAGTTGTTTCTATTTTGTAACGTTCGCCGTGCAATACGGACACAGCAGTTCCACACCATGTTATCAAATACTTGCACATATATGATGAATATGTAATTCTGCAACTTTGTACTAAATATCATACTTAAATGCTTGCATATTCTTAAACTGCTTTGTTTTCCAAATATGTTAATTTAAAACTCAATAAAGATTTTTAAAAAAAGGTCGTCCCTTCTGACACCAACACAGATGATCACATCCTCTTTTTCGTGATGGAGTCCAAAGAAAACACTGAGCCTTCCCCCTCAAGGAAGGTAGCTAGCGAAGATCAAACAAGAACTTCAAAAATCTTTGTCAAAGCAGAACATATCGCACAGCTTGTCAGCCTCCATTCCTCATTCATGCAGGCCATATTCCTGTGCCCACTTAACTAAAGGGCCCTGCAGATGTTGAAGGTCTACCACCTATGGAGGAGTCATGTACTCTGAAATGATGCCACTATGGAATGAGGTCAGGAGAAACGATCAGATGGTGGCTATCTTTCACGGAATTATTGCATGGAAGAGCCATCTTTGGTTCCAGCCCAGATTTGGTCATCGAATCAGACACCAACAGAAGTGGCTGGGGCACCCACTGTGGCAAGTTATACAGAGGAGGAAAGTGGTTGCTGCAAAGACAAAGGCTTCACATCAAGTGCCTAGAAATACTGGTGGGGTCCTTCACGGTTCAATTTTGTACAAAAAGACATGGTGCAGTATTGCATGCTGCTGAAGACATCTCAGCGGTAGGCTTCATCAACCATCTGAGAGGAATGAGATCCAAGGCACTCTCGGAATTAGCCAGAAACGTTAGGACTTCTGCCTAGACAACTAAATACTGGTGATGGCGGAGCACCTTTTGGGCTCATCCAACGACGTGCCAGAGAGAGAGACTGCCAACATCTGCAGGACATGGCAATAGAACGCAGATGGGTTCCTTCACAGTAGACCAGTTTGCTTCCAGACCAGACCATCAGGTGGATGGGTTCCTCAGCAGATGACCTGATCTGATGACGGCAGCGACAAGTGTTCCTGCAGGGTTGGATTACAGACTCTGGGTACGTATTTCCCTCATTCGAACTCATCTCTCCACTTAAGTGAGATGGCAGCAAGTGGACTTGATTCTAGTGACACCCTCATGGAGAGCTCTAGTTTGGAATCCACTTGGGGTGCAATCAAGATAGCAGCCAGGACGGTTGCTCAGATTTGAGCTCCGACAACTGTCCCAGCAAATTCTACCCACCAGGATTCCACCAATGCCTGGCAGCACTGCAACAACCTCTGGCATCCCCGCCCTTGCTGGCTTCCCAAGTTCTGCAGAGGTTGGCCACCACACCAGAGGGTGGAAGCGGTCACGCAAGACTAGCAGCCCACATCCCTCAGTGCCGCGCACTCCTTTCCTGCTATGTGCTGCGCCCCCTATTCGAGAGGGTGAGGTAAGATAGAGACCACAGACAGCTGTGATCCCCACCAGTGACTAGGTGGCCACAAGTTAGACACAGCAACCCATGTCCGCTCTGCTGCCATCGAAGGCCCAGGACCCATCTTGAGGAAAAGGTTATGTAATGGCAGTACGCTACCACAACATGCATAGTTCACCCCACACCATTACAGTCCTCTACTCTGCACCACTCCAGTTCTCTACCCCACACCCCTCTAATCCCCCACAGCACAGCTCTACTCCCCCATTGCACGACTCAACACCACTCTACTGCACTATGCCACTACATTCTGCATCACTCCGCGGCACTCCACACAGGGAGGACCTGGCCTGGCAGTTCAGGCTGGACTGTTCCCATGAAGAACAGGGTCAAGACGGATTTGCATATGGCTGGGTCCAAAGTGGGGTGGCATAGTGAGTAAAAGAACAATGGATTAAACCCAGATCTGTGACTGGGGGTGAGTGGTTGAAAAGTTTCCGCACTCCATCATCTTGTTGTGTTTGCAAAGCTCGCCCTAAGTGGCCATGGGTATGCCCAGACCTAGGTTCCTTGCTCGCTGTGCCACTGGAGTCAAGCTAGCCTGGCTGATGAGGGGTGATGCCCCGAAACCAGTCCCAGGATGCTTGTTTCCAGTCTAGGGAGGACCTGGCCTGGCAGTTCGGGCTGGACTGTTCCCATGAGGAACAGGGTCAAGACTGATTTGCATATGGGTGGGTCTGAACTGGAAAGGCATGGGGAGCAAAAAAAAAAAAAACGATGGATTTAGAACCATATATCTGTACTGAGGTGAATGTTTGACATTGTGTAGCATTCGGTCTATCAATTGTTCTTTTTTGCATTTGTTACCCGAGTGGGACAGGTATGCCCAGACATGGGCCCCGTGCTCTCCATGCCACAGTAGAGAAGCTAGCCTGGTTGATGAGGGGTGAAACCCCTGAAACCAGTCCTGGGATGCTGGTTTCCGGTTCAGGGATGGCCTGGCAGTCCGGGCTGGACTGTTCCCATGAGGAACAGGGTCAAGAAGGATTTGCATATGACTGGGTCCAAACTGGGGTGGCGTAGTGAGCAAAAGAAAGATTGATTAAACCCAGATCTGTGAACTGGGGGTGAGTGGTTGAAATGTTTCAGCACTCCGCCATCATCTTGTTGAGTTTGCTGCACTCTACTCTGCACCGCTCCGCACCACTGCACTTTACAACACTACTCTGCAAGGCTTTACTTCCTGCCACTGAACTCAACGCCACACTACTGCAATGCACTCCGCACCACCGCACTCTAGGTCTCTATGCCACCACTTCATTCAACTCTACACCACTCCATAACACTCCACTCTAAGACACTCCACGCCACCTTTCTTTACCGCACTAACCTTTAAACACGCTGAACAGCAGTCACGCTGGCAAAGATGGCTAAAACATAATGGCAAGGCAAATCGCTTTTGCATAGGCGATAATTTGCTTTGCCAAACCTAGTTTAATTATTTTGTGCTGCAACTGGTTTTCAATCCTTTTCATAGCGCTAGAGTGTAATAGTCAAACCTGTTTTCTTTCCCAGTTCTAGTTACTGAACCCTTCTCACTCACACCACGGCGGTGCATTTAAAGGGAGTGACTGGGTAGGACTCTCAGAAGGGTGCTCTTTCTTCGTACCCAAATG